>PVKZ01002376.1:8237-232954 GCA_004027375.1 Macroglossus sobrinus
AAAAAAAAAAAAAAAAAAAAAAAAAAAAAAAAAAAAAAAAAAAAAAAAAAAAAAAAAAAAAAAAAAAAAAAAAAAAAAAAAAAAAAAAAAAAAAAAAACACCAGCAGAATTTGTCCCTAAAGGTGGCTTTTCAAACAGCTGGTCCTTGGTCTCAGCCCACACTCATAAAAGGAAACACCGCCAGGTGAGAGGCCTCTGCCCAACACGCACGGAGATGGCCAGAGAATGCTGACAGCTGCAGGACCCACCGCTCAGCACTAGGGGGAGCAATAAGCTCAGGAACACAATGCGAACCACGCCCAGAAATCTCCACTCCTGGGCCGGGTCTCCTACATAGAGCCAGCCGATCGAGCAAAGAAGAGAACGCTGAAGGAATACTCAGAAAGGCCTTCGTGGAAACAAATGATGGAATAAAACGCAGGGTGCCATGGAGAGCCCACCCTCCTTCCCGCTTCAGCCTCATCCCCGCCTGGAGAGCCCTCTCCAGCTTGTAGATTGCGACCTCCCGATACCCTTTCTGGAGGAGCTGGGAGGGACCTTGAGGAATAGGAAGACAGGCCAGGTCACTTTTCCCAGGCGGTCCAACACCTACATATAGCTCACCCAGCATCTTAGCAAAGTCCTAGTGAGTCACAGATAGAAGGAGCCTTATAAAACCACAAGTGTTCAACCCTCAGATGTTTAGCTGGATGGCTGGGACGGAAGGGCTGAGTTTAAGCAAGATCTCCCATGTAGTTTATAACAATCCTTCATAGAGTTAACCAAACAATTTTATGTCCATCATCTCACTTGGATATTCACAAGCAGCTGGTGTAGACAGAGACTATTACCCATTTCACAAATGAGGAAACTGAGGTTTAAGTGCCATAGTGCCCCTCTTCCCTACTAAATTTTCATTGCCATCCATTATTCCCTCCTCTCTTGCTTTCCTTTAAAGTTGGTCCAAACTTCAAACAAAACACCAGGAAGATTGCTCCTCCACTCCAAGTATTCCGTTCATCAAAATTTAAAATTTGTGTTACCTCCATCCAACCTACGCAGCATGATGGAGAGATGATATAGCAGAGTAATTATGAGGGTGCACTTTGGAATCGGATCCAAGTAAATATTTTATGTTCATCTCTTATTAATTCCATGACCATGGACCACTTTTATTCCTCAATTTCCTTATCTATAAAATGAGAATATTTACATCTAACTCCTGGGATTCTTTCAAAGGTTGAATGAGATGTGCTATAGAGCAATTTTATAGTGTGATATAGTAAAAGCTTGATAAACAGCTTCTAGTATATAATCACAGAACTGAAATGATCTTTGGGAATTAGTTCATTACTTTTACGCTATTTACCAATGAAGTCAAATAGAGTTCAGTAGAGATGTTATTTTGAGAAGTAGGTTTGCATACTGGTTCGAATGCTTCCCCTTCTCAAAAATTCATGTCTACCTGGACCCTCAGAATTTGAACTTGTCTGGAAATAGAGTCTTTACAGATGTAATGAGTGAATATGAAGTCACACTAGACTGTTGTCTTTCTAAGAATAGGAGCGAACACGTAGAGAAGTCAAGACAAAGGGAGGACGACCACGTGAACACAGAGGCAGAGATTGCGGTGATGCGGTGATGCGGTGATGCGACTATAAGCCAAGGAATGAAAAGTATTGCCGACAACCACCGGAAGCTAGAAGGAAGACGTGGAATGGATCGTCCCTCAGAGTCCCCAGATGGAACCAATCTTGTCAACACCTTTATTCGAGACTTCTAGCCTCCAAACTGAGAGAGAATATATTTCCGTTGTTTCAAGCCACCCAGTTTGTGGTAATTTGTTATGGCAGCCTTAGGAAACGAATATAGCGAATATAGCGTGACAGAGGAAGAACTGGGACAGAAGTCCAGGTTTTTTTCATTCCAGTCTCGCCCTCTTTACTTCATCATTGCCGCTCCAAGCCAGCAATAAACATTTATGGAACACCTACTAGGAAATTTATACTTTTGGAGAAAAGTTGACACAATCTATAGAATCTTTAGCATTTCCTACCAAATTGTCACCTGACACACTGTAGGCATTTAATAAATATTTACTGGCAAGTTGATAAAATAAGATATAAAAAGGGCATTTTTATATTGTTACACGGATTTAAGGTATTACGAACTCACTTTCTACTCTGTGTATGCCGTTGTACTATAATTTTTTTAACACATTTTATATACTGAAGAATCACAAAACCCAGAACTATTTCTCAGAGTTGCCACTGCGGCCTGAAGGTCTCCTGAGGTTCACAGTCCTGCTCATTAACTACCATCAGGGGTAATGAATTAAAAGGAAAGTGTTGACTCCAGAAGGAAAGTACCTGTCAAAATGGACTCCTTGTGGTTAAGTGGGCCCAAATTCATAATCAACAGTCCAGCGACCGTCGTTTGCAGAGGCCTCTCAAGTACACCGCCACAGACTGACTACGCCATATCTCCTGCACCGCCTTCCAGAAGCCTGATAAACCTTATAAAGGTGTTTCTGAAATCGTAATTTCAACCAATGGGCTGAGACTACCCTGTCCAATCAGAGCTGTGGAGATATAGCCTCATTTGCATCTTTACCAACCAATCAGAGTGGCCCTATAACAACCAGTTAGAATGTGTGATTCTGACCAATCAGGACAGTACTATTTGGACCAATCTAATTATGAAAATTTTGATGCTTTCTTTGCATAAAAATGAACCAATCAGGGATCAGGGCAGCAGTTTATATCAGGGCAGCAGCCTCCTGTTTATCTCAGGGGATGCGCTTTAAGTTTCCCCTGTGGGTTAGGCTGCCTTTCTCCCGGAGCTGTTATTTCCCCCAGAGGTTATATTGTCCCCAGTTTGCAAAAAGTTTACCAGAATAAAGTCTCTCCTTGGGCCCACGTCACCCCCATTCTCCAGGCTGAGGACTTCTGGTGGCGTTGGATTGGTGGCCCATACCCTCTGATAACAAAAGCAATCTGAACCCTTAAGGATTCTGAATCTTCCAGGGCAAAGGTGATCTCCTTCTTGCTAGTCGTTCCACAATAGGCAGGATGGAGTCAGGATAGCTAACAGTTGACGTAAAGGGAGTAGGCCATAGAGCGCTATGGCCTGGAGTAGAATGGGTGGTGGTGGTGGTGGTGGTGGTGGTGGTGGTGTGTTAACAGCTATAAAAGGAAGGAGGGGAGGAGGGAGGAGCTGATTCACTAGGACTACTCTTAGAGTGACTCAGAAGCCAGCAGAAAATAGCCTGTTCTCCCAAGCCAGCCTCATTGTCAGGCGGTGAGGCACTTCCTCATTGCACACCCTTAGGCAAAGCAAAAGGGAGGAGGAGGAAATGGGATTTTTCAAATTCGCAGGCCCATTTCAGCACCTGAATTGTGTGTTTATAATCATTTCAGACATTTTGTTACCAGTCAAATCACTTTTGAGAACTTACGAGCCTGGCTCTTCATCTTGCCTTTCACATTGGTCAGTTACCTGAACACAGACAGTATGTCTTTCTGAAGTTTTGTATTTTCTACTTCATTACCTAAAAGGCACTTGGGCTGCTGTTGAACACCTCACTACAGGCTTGCTGTCTTCATATAAATGACTCTGTCAAGCCTACAATCAACAAGGGGAGGCACGAAGCTTTCTTCTGGCTCTAATGCTGATTTTACAGTCATCCAGGCCCATTCTCTGGACTTGTCCACCTTGTGAGAGCCAGCGTTGAGATGAGCAGAATATGACATGAGTTTGGAGTCACACAACCTTTTTGGAAGTTCTTTCTTTCCCATTTACTAGCTCTTATGACTAAATTCTCTGAATCTGTAAAACAGGCACAAGGATGCCAATCTTCCATGTTAGGAGTTTTTTCATAGAGTAGTGAAGATTAAATATCATATGAAAGTACCTAGCACAATGATGACATAAAAACTGGTTTACTTCCTTCCAATTTCTCTGTGGTTGAACAGACTGAACACAACCCTCAACCAAACTGTAAACTGAATGAAGGCAGAGCTGCGCCTGCCTTGAGGACTTGATACCTGTATTGCTTAATAATTAAGGTTAGTATGTTATTAAAATTGGTACATTATTTATGCATGATAAGTATTTGTTTTATAAGTATTTATTGTATCATAAGAATTTATTGTAATGGGGTTATTAATTTTTTTAACTAGCCAAATCAGTCTGTGAACTGGAAGAGGGATACAGAAATCTTGACCTCAGGTAGGAATGTATCCTCTCTCCTCTCCTGTTGCCACTAGCAAGATCAGCATCCCTGTGTTCACAAGGAGGGACAGACATTCTTTGCATAGACATTCCTTGCATAGTGTACACTGTGTTTTGTACCAGCTGCATTGCAAACGCCATTACCCACAGTATAAGGGTCAGGACACAAGAAAAGTCCCCACATCTGGCAAGGATAGCGTGGAAAACCTTGACACAAAATTGCAATTATTCATCGGACTTCTACCTGAAAGGCAAATTGGACTAGGTTTAGCTCTCTCGGATGCTAGCCAATGTCTCCATCCCAGGGGCTTCAGATCTAGCATGCTTTTCTAAATGTAATGTGAAAAGAGATGGGAGGTCTCAGAGGTTTTCATCCCCGCTTTTAACACCACACGCTGAAGCTCGTCCAAAAAAAAGAGACCAGGAAAGAAGACACGTTACCAGAATTTCAACAGCTAATTCTAAAGCAGACACCAAACCCCGCTGTAAACGTTAATGAGCCCAATCGACCAGCGCACCCGCCATTCCTAAGCTTCCTGGACCAAGAGGGTAAAGCACGAAGCGCTCGCCCGGGTCCCGCCCGGAAACCGCACAGGAGGTGGAAAGTTGCCGAAGCCGGGCCAGGAGGGGCAGGAGCCCAACCCCAAGCTCAGGCCGGAGGGGAACGCTTCCTCTCGGAAGTGACGCGAGCTCAATCCCAGCTTGGCTCTCCCCAAACAAAAGGGATCTTGGGGCCCCGGGAGGAGCCTCAATGACATTGGAGCAGCCCCGCCTCCAGCCGGCGCAGATTGGTGGCGGGACTGTAGAGGTACGGTGGCGATTGGCCCTGGTGGATGCCAGTTCCCCCGCCTGGCGGTTGAGGGGCGGGACCTCGGGGGGCAGTGGATGGGAGCTGGTGGCGGAGGCGGCAGGGAGCGGAGCCCGGAGCGCCGGGAAAAGGTAGGATCTGCTAGGGCTGGGGCTTGGCCGTGGCAGGGAGGCCGTGTTCTCGTGGGAAAAGTAAAGGTAGGACCACAGGTGTCCTCCTGCCACCGTCCCAACTGCCACTCGCGCCCATCCGCGGAGGGGGCGGGGCCGTCTCGTCCACCTCCCGGTATTCCCGGTGAGCTCCTCATCCTTCGAGGGTCCTCGCCGCTACTTATTGTTCCCCGTCAATCCCAGCTCCGCAGAAGAGTCTCCCCTTCTGACACCCCTTATTTAAAGACACCCCCTCGCCCAGCACCCCAGCCTTGGGGGAGGACGCACAGATTCCCATCCTCTAGGGTGCCCCCCCCCCATCTTGTCCCCCGGGGAAGCCAGACATCCCTCCCAACACCTACCCCTGCTCGCTGAGGCGGCACCGGAGCTGGTTTCATCCGTGAAATAAAATCAGTGTTTTCCAAAAAAGAGGGATGGAGCGAAGCAAAAATCAGAGACCCGATCTAGGCTGCCTGGTCCACAGACGAAGCGGCCTTCCCTGACTTCGGTTCTTCCCATCCCGCATGGTCTGATCCTCAGCCTTCCCCCTGAAGCCCCTCAGATCCTCTGTTCCCCTGTGGGGGTCGAGAGCTCACCTGCGGCGGGACTTTTTTAGACTCCCAAGAAAGGAGAACTAGTAACTACCCACCCCCACACCCACCTTTGTACCTTCTCTACTCTGTTCCTTGAGGGAGAACCCAACTTCTAAGGGTCTTTTGGGTTTGAGTTGTGTTTCATGTTTGCTTTTCGCCCTGTTTCTTCCCTGAGAACTTGAGGAAAAACCATCTTTTTTCTTTCCCAGTGAGGTGAGTGTTGGATATCTGCAGAGATGGCCTTGTGTGAGTAGGTGTTCAGTGTGTATTGTTTGGCTGTCAGTGAATAACATGTGTCAGATAAAACAGTATTGATGAGTAAATAAAGAGCATTAGATTAGAAATGAGTATTTCTCTCCCCCAGTCTAAGGCGGGCTAGTCTGTTGCTCAGGGAGACTGCAGTTAACCTTGAAGTTCTGGTCCTGTCTAAACAAAAGGCAGGAAGTGTTTGAAGAAAATTCGGGTTCAGTTGTCTCAGTTTATGATTAATCTGGTCCTGTGGCCTTTGGTTACTTTCTAGCCGTTTTTTATGGTGGGTTTTTCCTTCCAGGAGAAACGGATACATATATGATTTTTATTGATTGGTTTTACAAGAACAGTATCAGCTACCAAAATTTAGGGGATGAAAAGTAAGAGCACATTTTTAAATCTCAGACATAAAGATAACAAAGGTAACACCAGCTATTCACACACATTGTGATGACCCAAAAGTGTCTCTCTAGTGTGCTCATAAAGGCTTTGTCAAGTTTCCTTAATTTCAGCCGGTGTGAAATATTGATGATTTTGTCCTAATGTTAATTGCCGTCGAATCCCCAGTAATCATCTATTGCTAAGCTCTTCCATATATTAATATTCGCCATATGTTTTAGCTTTTTCTTTTGATTTCTATCTGGAGTCCATCTTACTACTGTTATCTCTAGATGAAGCTAGTAGCAATGAGATGCAAGGAGTTGGAATCACAGAGGGTGATTATTATGGCTGTCCTTCACCGTCCTGTTAAACTTTCTGAAGGTAGGCTTCCTGAAGGTATTTATTTTTGAATAGAGAGGGTCGAAGCTTTCAGAGCCAGTCTCAGTGCTCAGAGATCTGTTCAGTGATTGTTTCCAGATCTCCAGGAAAAGAGCACAAGGAAGAAGCTGTGTGCAGGGTCCCTGCAGCAAACGCAAAGCGCACCGCACTAGGGGGGCAAGGCGCGGGCCCCCAGCAGTCACAGCAGAGAAAATTAAAAGCAGACCAGGAAGTCCCGAAAAAGATATATCTTATTACATGAGCAGAGAACAGAAAACAAACGAAGGTAAGAGACCAGGGAAACCAAAGTAGCGGCGGTTGTCAGGGCCTTAATGAGCAGACAGGAAAAAGCGAATCCTGCTCTTTGATTATTTGGCACATTAAGTAAGACCTGTTCGATACACGTTTGGGTCTTGGAAATCTTCCCTCTAACTTTTTTTTAATAACTGTTTGGTCATATTAGATAAAGAAAAGCATTGTGTATGGAGGATTTCTATGTGTGTGTCTAATCTAGCTCATTAAATTGTAAATTCTTCGAGAGCAGTAGTGCGTTTTTTTTTTTCATCAAACTATATGCCTGGCATATAGTTTGACTTAATGAGTGTTGAACTTAGTTTGAAGCTGTCACCTTAGTCTAAAAAGGTAATGTACTGATAAGATATGGCACAGCTTGTTAGGGTGAATAGTCAATCCACTCTTTGTCTTGATTTAACTTTTATTTTCCCTCTCTGAGGTCTTACAAAACTACAATATCTTGTATAATTCTAAAATAGTGAATTTCTTATAAGAAAATATCTGCTGGTTAGAGATATAATTTTCCTGTAATGAAATCTGAGCCAGAATTATTGATGTAATCAGTACTAGTCATTTTAGGATTTTATTTTCCTAAGAATCTGACCAGAGAGGAACGAAGTGCATTTATGAGGAACTGGTTGCTGATTTTTTCGTTCAAGAAAGGTTTGACTTAATGAGTGTTTGGTTTTGACACATTACTGATCTACTCGGGGATTTTTCAAAAGGATTTTTCGTTGGTTTTGTGCTTTTCCAAACCAGGATTGAATATATTATATGCACAGGGGCACAAAAGGTAGTGAGGTCCCCACATGGAGCTACCAGACTGACGACGGCCCGCGTGATGCACCCAGTGGGTGGCATCTGGTTTGCAATGCCACCATGAACTTGAGAAACAGGACCAGAACGCTCGGCTTTTCTGAGCAGGGCAGAATGGTGTTTCTAGAGGTTGCCATTGAACTGGTGTTTGGTGGCCTGAGATGAGAGACTTTCTAGAGGAAACTTGTCCAGTCTGAGGTGGTTGACCCCAGGGATGGCTTGTCAGCCTGTTTCTAAAGACCTTTTTTTGTTCTTATTTCCTGAATGTTTTCTAAGAACTTAAAATCAAGTCTTCCAAGTTTCAGTTCAAAGCGTTTCAGTGAGAAAATGGCATATATCGTGAGTCTAGAGAGTGTGGTCATTTACAGTAGCAAAGCGGGGTTCAAATCCCAGGTCTGTACTCTTTCACTGTGCGAGCCAGGACGAGAACAGAGTTTTCTGCCTTCGCCGTTTCC
The DNA here is from genome assembly GCA_004027375.1 of Macroglossus sobrinus. NCBI lineage: Eukaryota > Metazoa > Chordata > Mammalia > Chiroptera > Pteropodidae > Macroglossus > Macroglossus sobrinus. Next base: position 16,573 of record PVKZ01002376.1, read on the forward strand.
CAGTTTCCTCTGCTGTGACATAGAATTAACTTTGAAGTTTTTTTTTTTCCCCCTAAGATTACACTTAAATACATACATGTCACAAAGCAAGGTACCTAATGTGTAGGAAGCACTCAATAATGGTAGGTATTGTCCTGAGTATTAGCACTTTGCGTGTGTGCTAAAGAATTTAATATTAAGTATTCTTTTACTTCTTTAGCATTTTAGCAAAAGTGAGGGATTAGTGTCTGATTTTAGTGATTGGTTGATTTCATTTTAACTTTTTCAACATACAGCTAAGATTCCTATATAGAGGGAAACGAAGCTTGTATATGTCATGATCCCAGACGTCTGGTACCAGGATTTTTAGGAGAGTGTGTGTCTGTCTTATAGTGTGTGTGTGTCATAATTTTGTCCTGCAGATTATCTTCCTTAAATTTTTTTGGCCCAGGAAAAAGAAAGGCAAGGTATTCAACCATGTGACATCTTCTCTCTGAATTTAGTGTCCATCGTTCCACTCCAAACGCTACTATCTTAAGTACCTCTACCCTGAGTGTCACGTGAACGGTGTCGTGGATACTGTGATGTGGTACCTTCCGTGAGATTGAAGGTCTTTTCAGTGGCAGTTTGGAAGACAACTCTGCCACCCCACCCCCACCCCCCAAGGTGCGGCGCGATCATAGAAACAACCCAAATGGGTCACTGGTAGGGGAGTTGAGAGTGGAGGTGGGGAGAGGAAAACAAGACTGCAAGCCAGCACGGATGTAAAGAATGCAGGAAGATGGCTTCTCCCTGCCAAGTGTTTGCAAACGCTTGGGTTTCAGGTACAAAGCCAGCGCTGCGGCCGCCGATCTAAGTGTGTCCTTCTGGAGCCACAAAGAATGTAATTCTTAATTGTCACTATTGATACTGAGTTTAAAGATTGTGTTCCATAATTGTTACCAAGTTCAATAAAAACCAGAAAGGAAGATACAAGGGCACAGGATGAAGGGTTAACAGACAACCTCGGAGCGCCTGTGCTGATCCTTCATGCAGGGCTGCTGGGAAGGGCTCGGCCATGTGTGCTCCAGGTCTGTTCTCTTTAGAAAGTGAGAGCCAGGGAGGACGAACGGAAGGGAGAAGAAGCAGGGTTGAGCTGCTTTAACAAGAGAGAGAACTGTAAGGTTATAAAGGAGAGAAAATGAGAATAACTGACAGGTAAGTCTTAGAAAGAAGAGAGAAGCACTAACTTAGTCTTTTCGGTGGGAGGGGTTCCCTGTTTCTCCATCTCTGCTAAGTATCCTTTCTGCTGCAGCAGGTGTTAGAAGGATGAGGAAAGAATAACCTGGTTCTTAACTGGTTTAACAATCGAGGACACAAAAATGACCTGGTCTGCTTCTATGTATCAGCTTCCTCCTGTTGCCTTTTGTTCCTTCTCTGAAGGCACAGAAGTTTTCCGAAAAGGTTCTGCCCCCACAGACTTCTCCACTTCTAAACCTTTAGCCTTCCCCGCAGCGGCTGGCTTACCACGTTCCTCTTGGGGGCCTGATGACTTCCCACTCAGCGTGTCTCACATCGCAGTCATCATTTCCCCCTAAAACCCAGTTCCTTTTCTAACATCCCTGTTTTTATTAATGGCATCATCATTTTAGTCACCCAGTCTGAAAACCTCAGCTGATTTGGGATTACTTCCCCTCTTGCCTCCTTAAATGGAAGCAGTACCAAGTTACTATAAATTCTTTTAAAAGTCTCTTGCATCAGTTATTTCTTTTCCATTCTTACGGCCACCGTTCTGTTCTAGTTCACACATCTTTGCCTCATACCTATACTGCTTCTCTTTCTGCTTCCAGTTTCTCTTCGGTCAGATCAGCTGTGTACCTCAAGCCTTAACCTCCCTAACACTGTGCTTTCATTATGATAGTCCCTGGTTAAAAATGTTTAGTGGCGCCTCATTTCCTAGCAGATAAAGTCCACTTTTGTTGGCTGTAATTCAGGGTACTGTACTGTACATTTCTTTCCAACCAGCATTTTTCGAGTACCCCTTTGACCGAGAGACTGCTAGGTGCTAAGTTTAACAAGTTGAATAAGACAGAGTATTCGTCTAGATTGGCAGTCATGTGAGACGGAAGACAGATGTGTAAACAGATGAACAATAGAACGTGATAGCTGCTCCTGGGTTATGAATATGGACATGTAGCTATGATGCATGTAACATGATATCGAAGATAGCTGTAATATTTTTAGAAAACTAATTTCTCAGTAATTACAGGTTAAAAATTGTGACTTGATTAAAAGCTGTAAAAATTCAGCGGCAGTGAAGGCATGCTTCCTGCCCACATGCTAAAGTCGCAGAAAGCCAGTCTAGTAGGCAGGAGGCTGTCTTTTTCTTTACACCGATGGCCCGAGCAAGTGTGTGTGTGTCCCTAATCCCGCCCTCCTGGGAACTGGGCATGCCATTCCCTCCTTGACTTCTTGTCAAGTCAGAAAGAGTAAACTTGTTTTGATCTCTGAGTTAGACACATGAATGATAGAAAATGAGGACTCATCGTTAAAAGGAAAACTTCATTATCCTTGCAGAGGAAACCAAATATATGCTCTCCAGGGATGAGAAACAAGCACCCTGACCAGTCGCTAACTCATTGAAGCCATTCAGCATCCAGTTAGAGTATGTAGGGTCATCCCCGTTTTATAGATGATGAACTTAAAACTCAAAGGTTAAGTGGATCAAGGAACCATGAAGCAGCCGAGCCAGGATGCAAACCTAGGGCTGTCAGACTCCAAAGTCTGTACTTTCCACTACAGCACACTGCCTCCCAGGAGAATTCTTGTCCCCACAGAAGCCTGCAGCAAAGACAATTGCTAAGGACTGTTGGTAATTCCCAACTGATACCAAATTGTTAAACTTTTTTTAAAAAATCATTAGTGATCTGGTTTAGAAGACAAATTTAAAAGCCAAAACAACATTATCAGTTATCATATTTCTGTTAGAGGATTTTGTGGAATTTGTTTGCAGTTGCAGGGAGAGTCAGGAATGGGCATAGCTGAAACACGGATACCTTAACTGTTCTATGGTTCTCCCGCTAGACCATAGGCTGTTTCTTCCCAGGCTGGACTCCTGATGGAGTCAAAGACTTCATCCTGCATGAACATCTGCAGGGCTTGTATTCTGCGGGCTGCCTCTAGAATTATGGCCCATGAATCATTTCACTGGAAATAAAATTGGTCTACATGTTATTGTTCCCTTGTGGTATCTTTACAAATCATGGTGGCATTATTTCAGAAAAGCATAGACATAGACAGATGTACTTATTTCCGTGGAATTATGTTAAAATTTCATTTAAACTAAATAAAGCCAACTGACAAGTATACTTGAAATGATTCATACTTCTGGTCATTTTCTGATGTTAGAAGAGATTTTTTTTTTTAATTTTAGTGAAAAAAATGTTATTACCATAAAAACTATTATTCATATTCATTAACATACATTCCAGTAGCTTACCTAATGTAGTTCTTCTGGTTTGGTCTTGTCTCAGATGAGAATACTTGAAAGGGTGTAAACAGATATCCAGGCAGACAGACCTGTTTTTAATAGCGTTGTACTACATGTCTTCATTTTGAGAGAGAGAGAGGTTTGAATGTTTCTTTACAGGCATCAGGCCACTTCCTCCTTTTATTCCATATATATATATATATATATATATATATATATATATATATATATGTATGTGTGTGTATGTGTGTGTATACATATATATGTGTGTGTGTATATATGTATACACACACACGCACACACACACACACATAAATCCTGTTGGCAACATAGAGACAATGAAAAAACAGATGCACACAGCTAGTGAAGAAAGAGACAGACATTCACACACACACATAGAAATATACCGGAGATGCGTGAGTCTTAAAAAGCTAAACAAAGTAAAAACCCGATATCCATCATAGTGTCCCAGAAAGTGGGTTAGACTGGATCTTAAAAAGACACAAGGGTTAGACCTTGTCCTACTATTTAACTGTACATTTCAGTAATTCACCTAACTCTGGCCTCAGTTTTCACCTGTAAAATGAGAGTGCTGAATTAGATTATTTCTGAGGTCCCTTCCAGCTTTGTAAATTACATTTTACTGAGGTTTCTCCACCACAAAATTCCTAAGGTTGATAAAATGAGATGATCCGATGTGAACAGTGCTTACCAAGTGGTGGGGTTCGTAAGGAAGCCTCTGGAATCCACCTACCGAGGTTCAGATCCTATTTCAGCCATAAACCAGATGTGAGACTCTGAGCAAGTTATTCAGCCTCTGAGCATCAGTTTTCCCACCTATAAAATGGGAATGATGATGATGATGATGAAATTACTGGTTAAGGTTATAGCATCTGTCACCTAAGATGGCTGTGAAGATTGAACTAATACATATCAAGTACTTGCGAACACTGCCTGGAACACATTAATACTTAGCTCAATAAACATAGATCTTTCTCATTATGATTATTATTGCTTGAATTCTTAGGAAACTATGATATAAAAACTCTGAGGTGGTGGTGAGTAACGGTGATAAATTCAATTATATCATTAATTTCCACACTAAGCATAAATGCAGAAAATCTGGTACCTTAGAATGTGCTTTGAATAGAGTCCATTACTGTGTATTTGAATCGAGTACTGAATGTATTTTAAATGTTGACCTTAAAGAGTACCAGCTTTACCACAGAACTGGTTTCTTGATGCCTGCTGAAAAGCCTGTATTGACACCACTGGATAAGCAAGCACCTCAATGCCTTAGCACTGTTGTAATTTCATTGTAATTGCTCTATTCATGTTATGTTGCAGGATCCTGAAGTTTATTACTTCTAAAACTAGTATCAAAACCATTCTGTTTTATATAACACTATAGTGTGGTTGGAAGAAGCAGACTGACAGGACGGCAGGGCACTCCGAGGAGCGCGTTGTGCTGCTCACAGGGCAAGGGGGCGGCTGAGATCTGGTCACTCCAGTCTGTAAACATCATCAGAGGTGAGCATGCTGTCTTAGTTCGCTAGGGCTGCCATCACTAAGCTCTGTGGACCGGGTGGCTTACACAACCAAAATTAATTTTCTCACGATCCTGGAGGCTAGAAGTCCAAAATCAATCTGTCAGGAGGATTTTTTCTGAGTTTCTTCTGAGGCCTCTCTGTGTGGCTTGTGGGTGGCCATCTCCTCCCCGTGTCCTCGCGTGGTCTTTCCCTGTCCACTGTTTGTGTCCATATCTCCTCTTCTTATATGGACACCAGTCATTAGATGAGAGCTCACCCTAATGGTCCTACTTTAACTTGGCTACCTCTTGAAAGACCCTGTCTCCGAATGCAATCACATTCTGAGGCACTGGCAATTAGGACTTCAACATATTAATTGGGGGTGGGGGGTGACACAGTTCAGCCCATAACACATGCTATATGTGACATATAGACACGTGAGGATCCAAATAGTCCAGTAATATCTTTTACCTTCCACTGAAAGACTGTTGATTGACATTTGTAGTAAAGCTTCTATTGCTTAGCATTATACAATTCAGTAAAATGAAATCCGATTTCTACGTTTTAGAACCTTCATAAATAATAATAGCAAAAACAACTGCCTTTAGTAAATGTACAAAAGATCTGCTTTCTTGATCAGAAAGTTATTTTCTGATAGTGCTGTGACATGTGTTTCTTCCCTAGCCTAATCCTAAAATTCCAAAAGTTGAATGCGAGGTACAATTTGGAATGTTGTCAGTCTCTTATCCCCAAATACATAAATAACCCTTCTGAAAGACCAGAAGTACCAGGTGCTGGGGAGACTTAAATCTTTTGAGAAAGTCAAGGTAATGATGTGTCAACACCTTCCACCCCCAAAGGGGAGGTTGCTTTGGATCCATTTTTTAAAATACCAGTGCATTTTTGTCCATATTTAGACTTAGTATTTATACATGTGACACATTTATTTTATTTTATATATACTGGCTTTTTAAGGAAGTAAATTATCTAGAGGAAAGCTGTCAAAAACTCTTGTTTTGTATGTTAGCGTTGGCTCTTTGACTTCTGAGAATTAACTGGCCTCCTACATTTTGGTTTTGCTCACATGTGTGTGAAAGAGTCTTTACGTAATTGGAGTGAATTTGCTTTATAGCTTTGCTCATATCTCATATATTAAAAACTTACTACATGGCCTGAATCTCAGTCAGTTGTAGCCCAAGTATAAATTTCTTAAATGAGCTCTCTGAGTGTATAATAAAGAAATAATTTTTCTCCAGTTTTGCAAGAGCGGTCTACTGGGTAAAACAGCTGATTTTTTTTTTTATACTAGCCAAGGTGATTTTTAAGAGAACAGATCATGTGGATTTTTTTGAGTTGTTTCTATGTCAGGAAATATCTAGGATTTATCTAAAAATGTTATTTTCCCTGTTTTCACATCCCGTCCTGTATAGCCCACCACTTAGAAATAAAACCTTCAGTTCCAAATAAAGACATGCACACACCCAGATACTAGACAGACAAACATCTCACTTGTACTCCACCCTGCCCTGCCCTGCTGCTTACATCTCTATAGAAGCTGTTTGGGGTGTTTCTTTTTCTGCCACCCAATCTCTGTGTGGTAAAAGGCAGCCAAGCCTGCTATCCCGTAGAATTAATTCAAAGAGTTCCAGAGCAAAAGCTGGGACTTCCTCAAGGAGGAAAAGGCACAGCCAGACCAGAAGAAGTAGAGTGTGTATCATCCAGAAAAGGGGAAGGTCAGAATAAAGGGAACAGAGCCGGAGCCACTACATAGTTCCACGGCACAACCAGCAGTGCCATGTGGGAGGCTTCATAACTCTTGTGTCTGTTGGCACACGAAAGTTCGTATGGAAGAGACTCCTGCTCTCCTGGCTACGGGCCCTGACCCAGTGGGAAAGTAGCATGTGAATAGGCCAAATGGTATGCTGGGCAAGCTCGTGTTTGAAATCGCTTATTGATAACTTAAAAGTCAGTTTCATACTTAGCCCATCAGTAGGCTAATTTTCCAGGGTATTAAATATTTGGGTTTTTTATTGTATATATTTTTTAATTGAGATAACTATGACACTTGGTATAGCTATAACTAGCTGTATCATAGTATATGATACAGCTAGTGGTCTTTATTTCACATTTATAGAGTTTAACTTTCCTTAGGCAGACATTCCTGTGTCTAAATTCTAAGGAAAGGGAAAGTTGGGTCTCAGATTCTAACAGAAGGAACAAGCCGAGCATCTGGTTGAAATGATCTTGTCTTTCAAAGTTACTTAATGGATGATGACAGTGACGAATAGCAGCTCATTTAGAAAATGAATAGAGAATGAGTGTGTAGACTGCTGTGTGGCATGCCAAAAATCTGACAGCCTCATTTTTGATAATGAATATGGAGGAAGAAATAGCCCTTTTCTGGAAATCTTGGGCCACATAATTTATATAGTGGGCAGAGATTGCTGGAGGGGCTTATTTAGTGGTTTGCCTATATGATGGCTCTACTACACTCTTATTAGTGACTGCACAACAAACTCACACTTCTCCTGAATGGAGAAATTCCTAATTAGGTTAATGGCTGAGTCTTGGTTGAATGACACAAGCCATCATTGCTGCATTATTCCTCCTTTGACACTGTCCCTATCTGACTGTCAGGTTTCAGCAACTCAAACAAACAGGCTTTCAGTCCTGGTGCCTAAAATACAATGTAAAACTTATGCTTTATCAACTAACATTTAAAATGTATTTCCTTTTTTTTTTTTTTTTAAGTTTGCTGGGTCTAATACACTTGTAGGGCAAATATAAGCAAAAAGTTTTGCATATAATCCAACATTTAATATTTGAAAATAAATGGGGAAAAGTAGAAGCTGGGGATGGATAATCAGCGTTACAAAGTCAAGATGGTGACAGGTTGATTTATTTCTTTGTTGATTGGCAGGAGGTGAGAGGCTGAGAATTCTCCTCAAACGAATTTGTCAGTTTGAAAATTTCAGTTGTACTTATTTTTCTCTCTGAGTCCATGGTGCATAAGTCATGTTGATTCAAACAAATAGCCTTTTGTCAATTCGGGGAGAGAAAGTCAGTCTCTTTCAGAAACAGTGATGAGTTAATCCATAGCAATGGACATCTTGGAGTAAAAAAGATGGTGAAAAAAGCCCTCACCTTCCCTAGTTATAATTGCAAAAGAGAGGTCAGATTCCTGGTATTTTTCCTGTATTATTCAGCTTCAACTTGAAGAAGTGGCTATTTTCTTCTTCGTAGTTCAAATGAACCTACATCTGTCAGGCCTCATCAGCTACTGTTGACATTCATGGGGTTTGGGAATTGTTTATAGTATGGTCGCATGAGCAATACATTTGTTGTTATTTTGCAGCATTGGACACTTTTTCACCATGCCGACGGCGTTTTAAATGTATTTGTCAGTTTTCCCAAATTCTAACTGAAGAAAACTTTCAGAGTTTGTATTTGAGGACTAAAGTGTGACCACCAATTATCAGGTCAGTATCACCCCCGTTCTCACCCCTACACCCATCCCCAGCTGTATCACTGCCATCCTAAAACATAATGCAATGTCACTGTCTTTCATTTATATTTCATACAAAAATTAACTGCAATATCTTTGTATTGAGATTAGATTCAAATGTACAGAATAGCAAAGAACTAAATTTTCATATCTATAAAGAAAGATTATTGGAACATGCAAAAAACAAATCGGTTGATTTTTTAATTATTATACAGTTGTGGCCCCTTTTTCCTCCAGTCATATTTGTATTGTATTCACTTCATGTAGACACTAAGCTAAATGAGTTGGTACATATTAGCAAAATGTTCCGTATATTAAAATTATGGGCAGGAGTGACTTAACAAATGTAGAGATGATGAGAATATTATTCTTTATGCCATTGACAAAGAATAGACTTTTCTTGCCTAGGCTGGACTGCTTTATAATTACAGTGACTCTGAAGATCGTTTCACTTTTATTATTTTATGAGGATGTGTATTTATTCAACAGATGAAAAACTTTGATATAGGTACAGTCTATTACAGTTCTTTATATATTTGTCTCTTATCCTTATTTAATTGGATTCTCTAACAAACAATTCTCGATTTTTACCCATAGAAGCTTAGAACGGACCAAGAAGGACTTCAAAGATTATCTAGTCTGTCTCGTTTTACCCGTGAGGAAACAGTGCCAGGGCAACTGGGTCATTTTTGTCCCCAAGGCCACACAGCTAGCTGTTCAGCAGCAGAGCTGAGACTGAAATTCTGTAATTCTCACTCTGAGTCTCATGTTTTACTCATATCACTCTGCTTCTTTAAGCCACAGTTTTGGATCTCTAAATAAGAATATTTAAGGATTATAAAGGTATTGAAGAAAATAAGAGTGATATGTGTGAACACTGTCATTTTTTGTTCTGGTCCTGCCTTCCTGTCTTGGTGCTCATACATCCGGCTGATTTACTCAGTGAAGTTGATACGTATGAGTACCTTTAGCAGGCGTCCATCATCCAGATTAACAGCGTGGGAGGGGAGGAGAGGAAGGGCATAAAGTGCTAGGATTTTTTCCCCTGCTATATAACCTCTCTGAGAGAGAGAAAACATATGAAACCATCAAAAGTTGGGTATGGGGGTCATCTAACAAACCAGTGTGAATCAACTGGTAGTTTAAATTCCTCACCATTTTCCACTCCAGGATGCTGTTGCCCTTCTTTTTTACAAAAGGGCAGGTGAAGATATTTCTGAGGTCATTGGTTTGGCTTCCCCCGAATTTGTTAATACCATTCTTAGAATTCCTTTGGATAATGAGACAGGATAGTAGTTATTAATAATTAAACCATTGTTCATCTTGTATCAGGAAGTTGGCAAGGTGTTTTACATGTATTAATTAACTCAGTCTCCACAGTAACCCGATGAGTGGGATGTCATCATCCCCCTTACACAGATAATAAAACTGACGATCAGAAAACTTGCGCCCAAGTCACACAAGCAGGAAGATGCAGGCCTGGCATCTATCTGACTGCAAAGCCACGTGCTCTTTCCGACATTCCATCTTATATTAAGTTTAGCTGTATTAGGTTATGGGTTTTTTGCTCTTTTAGTTCCTATTTTTAAAATAACTGCTGTGAGATAGTTCTCTAATACCGAAGTGAAAATCTCTTCCTAGTCGCATACATCAACTAGTTAGAAAGTTAGCAGTTAGAGCCGAAGTTACACTGAACATATTTACCATGTGGCAAAAGATTTGTCCAGCCCACAACACAGCGACATCCACGTTTCCTCCACGTTCTCCTTCATCTAAAGGCAGTATCCCTGGAAGGAATCAATGACTCTTTTGTGCGCCCCCTAAAATTTAATGTACTCATAAGAGCTGGGAGTTCCTGGAGGGTGTGTGAACTAGTAATGTTATGATTCACTCTAAAGAAAACTGTATGAGAGTGTCCATTTGGCAGTAAAAAGTGGGAGAAGGAAATTATTATTTGCTCTACTTTGGAAGTTATAAAATATATTTTACCATACACAATGGTCAGAAGACTCTTTAAAGATTGTCTAGCCATCCAACTTCTATCTATGTGTGGTTTGTGAAAAATTAGTCTTGTGGAAAGGCTTGAATTTGTGCCATGCAATTTGCCATTTAACTTATTTCAAAAGATGCAAGGCCGTGTAGAGATGTGAACTTGTTTAATGAAATAAATCCAGTTTGTAGTAGCGTGGCCAATTAAGATGTTCAAACAATATATTTTTAAGAAGTTGCATATGGTTGCATTTAAGTCTTATTTTACTATATGAAATATAAATGTTGTGATATTCTCTGTGAAAGTGGACAATTTAAAAGAAAAATGTCTCCCATACTCCTACCGAACATTGTCTTTGCTCAAATTTCATTTCAGCCAGTTTCAGAGGGATGCCAGAATGTTTTATACACAGTTTTGGAATCTGGTTTTCTAAAACTGGGAATTTTCATGGTCATAATTTTTCAGTGAAATTGTATTGATTATATATAACACAATTTTACCTGAATTTCTAGTGAACAAAATTAGTCCCTAATTTATTCGGAGACCTTCTAGGATGTTTGTAAATATGCATGGAGGAAAAATAATTTAAAAAATTAATCTTTGTGAATAGTGATGCAATAAATAAATCAATAAAGTGAATTTTATCTTCTCTTACTATTCGGTCTCTGATTGTCAAGAAAGCTTATTTTTCTATTTAATTTTCTTTCTTAAAGCATTTTATACTGTAATTGTTGCTCTTTGAATGTATTTTTTTTCTTTAATAATATCAGATTAACTCTGTCTTCGGGAGGTTGTCTGATTGTTGTCTCTGTTGTAGGCTTTCAGGATGAATCTGGAAAAACTCAGCAAGCCGGAACTCCTGACACTCTTCAGTATTCTTGAGGGAGAGCTTGAAGCAAGGGACCTTGTTATAGAAGCTTTAAAGGTACGTTAAAAGAAGGAAGAGAGAGGTCATCGTATGTTTTCAAAGTTGTTTCATTGGCCGCAATTCATTTGACTAGGGTATTTCTTATAGCCCCTGTAGAAGTCAGAGGCCTGGATATACATATCGATACTTGCACTGGCAACCGTCTATGGGGTACGATTTTAGGGACACTGGTGAAGACTTCTGCCCCAAAAGTAGTTCCTTTCATCTTTCTACCTAATGTCTAGACTTTGAACTTCATTCTTCGTGGCCTTAGTTTTGTCTGAACGCCAACCTCTTAATAACTTGATGAGACCTGCTTCCTAAGAAATGTGTATATACCCATATGCCAAAATTCAGTATATACTATCTGACATCAAGGACCCTGTGAAGACCATCCATGGGTTCCCTAGACCCCTGATTAAGAATTCTTCTGTTTCAGCATTTGATCTCCATTAAAATATAAAGGGTGGGAGGGATGTAGAATCTGTACTTTTCACTCAATTTTGCTGTGAACTGCTCTAGAAGATTAAATCTAATTAAAAAATATATATATATATAAGGGGGCATAACGCCTTTCAAGTGTCAGAAATCTGTGAAACACCTTGGTAAGGATGCTTCCCTGTCTGAGATCTGGAGGGAGGAAGAGAAGACGTTAAGGATGTCTGTGTGAATAGTAGGAAGATGATACCCCAAAAAGGAGAGGAGAAATGGCCAGCAAAGGTGAGCCTTGAGTGTGCTGAAGAAAATAGAGTTCCTGCAAAATGCAACTCAGCCTAAGTATCTAAGAAGATTTTTATAGTTTAAACTTTTAGTTAGAGGGTATATTGATGAATACCTTAAAGTTCATAGTGAAAGGTTTATGAAGTGCTTTGCTACATATTTTCAAAATTATCCAAGTTCTTTATAGTAAATATTGTATTATTATTTCATGTGTGTTCACAGGAAGCTCTGTTGATTTTTTTTTTTTTTTTTTTATGGAAGCAAAGGTAATTAATCTTCTCTTTACCATTCTGGGAGCTTAGAGAGTAGGTGATTTCCCAAGCAGCCGACCTAATAGAGTTCATACAAAAGGCTATATCTTTTCTCTCATTTCTCTTCTTTTTTTTTTTCCCTTCCTGCCCTGAAATAGAGTGTGTTCATTTGGGGGTAGTCATATTTGGGTAGTCTTTTCTTGGATTGATCTGAAATTATAATTGTGATAAAAATAAAACCTAAACCTGTTATTTCTATATGCTGTTAAACTTGGAATGACATTGTGTTATTTAAGGCCAACTGAAAAAGACTGACATTTCTAATTAAACATGCCTCGGGGTAATTTTTCACTGAGAACTGTTGCCGTTTTGTTTTCCCGTAGCGTTGTCATGTATGATAAGTAATTTCCAGTGGTTTCATTTCTGTAGCGTGCATGAAGCACTCCCCTTGTGACACGCGGGGGATGGCGTCTGTCTTGTCTTCCTTTCCCTGCTTGTTTCAGTCTCGCTTGACATGGCTTTACATGTTCATGGCTTTGACATATGACTAATCACATAATGTTGAAGTTCACTGCCTGAGTCTCTGCCTGTCGTGCCACTAAATGTGTGACCTTGGTCAAGTCGTCCATCTGTCTGGAACAAACCTTCCTTGTCTTCAGTTAGAACAAGTGATTGATAACTAATATTTATGTGTCACACTACAATTGGCATGACATTGCAAATATTCTAACAGTGTAGGGTGCATATCATGTTCCCCATATCAAAGCAACGGTCAGTGGTTGCTGACCATCCGAATGGAAGTCTCCAGATGCCCTCAGCAATGCCTGATTTCAGTCTGTCACATACACATACACTACTGGTGATTTATCTTCCTTTCCCTGTGCATCTCTGAGCACTGTTTCTCATAACCCCATTCCACAATTACCGGTAGTCCTAAGCTGCTTAAACCCAGGATACCATCTCATTTTTATCTGATCAATGAAGAGAAAAGAAGGGGAAGAAAAAGGATTAGGGAAGGTTTGAGCTCGCTTCCAAACCTCACTCCTAGTGCCTGTTGTTTTTCCCAGTCCCTTCCCCTGGCTCTTCTCTGAGACCCCTGACTCTCCTCACCGTAGGAGTTATCCGCTTAGAATAAGCAGATAACTGGAAGAGTTTCACTGCCTAGTGAAACCAGGAAGACTGAACCAGGAAGAACTTTGTCCGTGGTGACCCCTTTTAGATCTCAGAAAGCACTTTCCAGGAGCATCATTATTATAAATAGCAATCAGATTTTACAAAACTCCAGTAGTTTGGCGTTGTGTGTGAGGTAGACTCACCTGAGAACCTACCCACTATTTGCACTGGGACTCTGTCATGCAGTTTCCGTAAATACCACGGCTGGCTTGTACAAAAAGTGGTCAGCCTCACCCATCTCATACTTGGGACAAGGGTTAGAGGGAGGATAGCTGCTCTAATGAAAAAATCAGAGGATGACCTTATTTTCTCTTTGCTTTTCATCTTTAGAAGCCATATAAGCCTGTAGACTTTATGTGCCTCTTTTGCTAATCATTATATCCTCAGCCCCCAGCATAGTGCCTAGCAGATCGAAGCTCGATAAATGTTTATTGAACAAACGGAATGATTTTGCCATTGTGGTGTGTTGCTTTAAATGATTACCATATTTCCAAGCGAATGTTGTGAACTGTTAAATTTTACAGCCTGTTCTTATGTGTGCTGTAACATACTGCCTTCTGTTTTTAACGTGAACAGATGCTTAGGTGCTTTGGTGCACATGTTTTCCTAAAATATATTTTTTTTCTGCAGGAATCCAATTTTAGTCTCTTTAGGCAGCTTCTGACATGTTGAAAGAGCAGCTTGCGAAGCAAGAACTATAATTAAGGAAGCATTTTGATATAAGATACCATTCAGAACCAGGCACAAGTGTTGCATTTAGTCCGAGCATACGGCCAGGAGGTGATAAAGTTATCTTCTGAGGCTTAAGCTATATGCAGTGTAGGTGAAATGAATAGCTTCACCAGCAGTGATACATCTTTAAACAATCTATTGTTAGAGAAAATAAGTAGCAGCTGAGGTCCAGATTATTTCAGCCCTTTGAGAAAAGCAGCTGCCGTCCCAGATTCTTAGAGTTAACATGAAGTCTCATTTTATTTGTGGAGTATTTTTTGTTTTGTTTGTTATTTTGTTTGTTTGTTTGTTTTTATTCTGTAATATGCCAAGATTTTACTGCATTATTTCTATAGCTCTTGCTTAAAACAACAAACACCTGTTGGACTTCTTGGACTAATACGGCAGTTTACTAATTTCCTTCCTTGTAGTATTCTTTCTTCATGCTTAATGGGTTGATAAGGTTTTAGTCTTTCTTCAGAATGGCTATGATTGATCTTTTCTTTCTGTTTAAGTAAAAAAATATATATATGTACACACATATACATGTATATATATGTATATATATAAAAGATATATGTATATATATACACACATATGTATATATGTGTGTGTGTGTGTATATGTGTGTATACACACACACACACACACACACACACACATCTTTTTTTTCCTCCTTACCTTCAAAATAGATTATTTTTTTCCCCTGGATATAAAGTCTCTTCTTCAGCCTTGCATCTGGAACAGAACAATATGGTTCACTGTTCCTGCCAAAGTTTTTATATATATAAAGTTGCCATAGTTTATAAGTAAATCCTACCTATAGAGTTATAATTATAAAAGAGCTTCATTCATTTTCCAAAATTTTTGCAAAGTGCCAGATTGCAACTATACCCTTCTAGAGCCCCCATAGTTATGTTCCTTTTTCTCCCCAAAATATAAAAGCCTCCTCATTCTTCTGTTGCAACCAAGGCATGTTTGGCATAGAACCAGGGAAGCGAATAGAAAATAATGTAATATTCAGCCTCTTCTGTATTTGAAGTCTAATGGTTACAGAGGCCGTTTATACTGTATTTGGTCCTAATTGAACTTTATATAAAGTATTTTCTGTTTTAGAAGGAATTACATCAGAGAGAAACATTCTTTTTGAAAGTCTCTCCCTTTGACCATTTTATTTTCGTGGATGAAAACACTATAGGAATCCCCTCCACAGTGAAAGCAAATTCCATTGCTTATGAACTAACTGTTGGAGGCTGGGGTAGAATCACACAGTTCAGCAAGGGAGCCTCAGCTCATTAGTTCCAAGCAAATCTAGGAAAGGCTTCTGAGCCTGGTCTGACTATTTCAGAAGAAAATGGGGAACCTTAATCAATGGCCAGGTTGAAAATTTAGAAAATAGATTTGACTGCTAACAAAAATTAGATTATTTTTTAATCTTCCACATTGGCATATTATATTTTTGCATCTTAGCTCTGATGCAAAGCCACACTTCACTATGACTGAGTAGAACCTACCCCATATTTATTAGTATCATTTTATTTTAAAGCATTCTTTAAATTGCGTGTACAGTATTAAATGGTAAACTATTACCGCTTTCATGTAGAATTAGCTTAAGAAGCCTTAAATTCCTTTCCACTGATGTCTCAATCATAAAACAGTAAAACTCTTTTTTTTTTTTTAACAGGTATAACTCTTTTAAAGCTTAGATATGTTGTTTTTGGCTAAAGGCCATTACAGAATTCCCCGAGCAAGATTTACTGACAAAAAATGTTCTAGCCAGGATGAAGTTAGAAATTAAATATTTAGAGTATGAGATTATAGTAGGCCATTCCATTGGTTTAACTGTTTTGAGGTTTTTAAGCAGCCAAATTTAAAAATAAAAAGTCCAAATGTTCCATTTAGGTCTGTGTTGAAATAATAAATGATTTATAGGTATATCTTGTTTTATTGCACTTCGCTTTAGTATCGTGCTTTGTAGATACTTCATTCTTTACAAATTGAAGGTTTATGGCAACCCTGCTACAAAAGATTAGACTTGCTGAAGGCTCGGATGATGGTTAGAATTTTTTAGCAATAAAGTACTTTTAAATTAAGGCATGCACATTGTTTTGTTTTGTTTTGTTTTTATATATAATGCTGTTACACACTTAATAGGCTACAATATAGTATAAATAACTTTTATATGCACTAGGAAACCCAAAAACTAGTGTGACTCGCTTTATTGCAGTGGTCTGAAACTGAACTCATAATATCTCCGAGGTATGCCTGTACTTTTGCTGAAAATATTCTTCAACTAACAGTAATTATAAGGATCCATAATAGTGCCAAATATATAGGGAAAAAAGAAGTGAGCATGGAAGGCTCAAGAACATCACAAATACAAGTTCACAAGTGAAGTCTGACATAGGCTTTTGGTCATGGCCTTGTGCCTATTGTGGAAGGAGATAATTATAAAGGCTGGTCTGAGATGAGGAAGGCAAAGTTGAATTTAGCAATCAGCATACATTGTCCTATATTAGTAAGCCTGTCAAGCGTGTTTACATGAAAGGGAAAAAAAACAGATGTTAGCCTGCTCAATAACACATCTGTGAATGTACTTCAATAGACTCAAAGTTGATGCATTCTTCAGCACCCGTAAACCTGGACCTAACAATTCTTTGGTCAAAAATGGTCCCATTTTGATAAGTGATTTTTAGAAGAGCTTTGAGGATTGGGGTCGGTAGTTTAGATCTTTGATAAAGATCACATGAACATAAAAGCTATAACTGAGAGAAGTCCAATTTCTGCCTGAATTAAGGAATTGGAATAAAAAGAAGCAAACAGAACTTTATTTAGGACATTGCATTGTAAGACTTTAAATTTATATTCATAACCTTTACTGTGAAATATGGTTTAGAAGGGAATTAATCAGTGGCCATTTGGGGCCATATTTTAATGTGTTTTTATAGTTGGAATACCTGATATTTTTTATTCTTATTCTCTCTGAATAAAATTCATATATGATCTCCTAGCTTTTCAAAAAAGAGATATAAAGATAATTACTAAGCACACTTCAAAACTTATCAGCTAAAACATTCAATTAAGTATAGCTCTTTTAGAGCATGAGCTTTCAAATCAGACAGACCTGCCTAGCTTTGAGCTCTGTCTGCCATTTCACTGTTGTATGATCTTAGGCCAGTTATTTACCCTGTATGCTTTATCTGTGTGGTTATTGTGAGGATTAAATGAGATAGCAAATGGTCATCGAGGTGCTTAGTGCTCACTTACTGTTATTATTATTAGGATATGTTTTAAAGTCCATCTATTTAGTAACAAGGTATATTCCATAAAGAATACAGATTCCAAAACACTAATACACTGTCTTTCATGAGAAAGATGAGTCTTTAAATTAAATCTTTGTTCATCAACAGGAAACAGTGAAAATGTTATACTTTAGCTTGTTTTTCTTATGGGAGTTGATGGTTTGGGGCAGGTCTGGCCTCGCCCCCAGCTGTATTCTGAGACAGCTGGCAAGGGTTAAGGGTGTACTCTGGGGCATGAAACAGATGTTATGTTATACTCTCCTCTTGCTGTCTTTATAATGAAAACAGGAAATACAGGGACAGTGTTGAAGCCTTTTTAGAATTGATTTTTTTTCTTATTGATTTCTTTGTTTATTTCTCTATGTTTGATTTGGGATACTGTTATATTTTGTTTTGTTTTGTTTTTTTTAACAGCTCTATTGAGGAATAATTGACATAAAATAAACTGCATATATTTAATGTGTATATCTTGATGTTTTGATCTATGTATTTCCCTCATGAAGCCATTATAATAAGGAACATATCCATCATTCCCCAAATTTTCCTTTCAACTCTTGGTAACCCTTTTACCTAACCTTCCCCACTGGTCCCTACCCGCTGTGCCTAAACTGCTAATCCACTAGAGATTAATTTACATTTTCTAGAATTTGTTATAAGTGGGGTTATGCAGAATGCACCATTTTTTTTGGGGGGGGGGGTGACCTGGTTCTTTCATTTGGTTTAATTATCTTAAGATCCATCCATGTTTTTGTATTAATAGTTCATTCCTTTTATTACTGAGTAGTGGTCCATTGTACCTACCAGTTTGTTTTAGCTGTTCATCTGTTGATGAATATTTTCATTGTTTCCAGTTTGAGACTGTTAACAATGAAGCTTCTAGGAACATTCATATACAAGGTTTTTTCTAAGGACATGTGTTTTCGTTTCTTTTGGATAAATACCTAGGAATGGAATGGCTATATTATATGGCAAGTGTGTGTTTAACTTTTGAAAAAAACTGCCAAACTTTTTCCCTAGTGCCTGTAGCATTTCACATTCCAGCAGCATGTATAAGAGTTCCAGTTGCTCCACATCGTCACCAACACTTGGTATGGCCAGTCTTATCATTTTAGACTCTAATAAGTGTATAATATCTCATTGCAGTTTGAATTTGCAGTTCCCTATTGACTAATGGTGTTGAGCACCTTTTCCCATGTTTAGTTGCTATCTGTCTTTTCTTTGCTAAAGTATTTGTTCACATCTTTTGCCCATTTTTTAAATTGAATTATTGTTTTCTAATTATTGAATTTTGAGCATTCCTTCCATATCTAGATGCAAGTCCTTTATTAGATATATGCCTTTTCTCCCGATCTGTGGCTTGTCATTGCATTCTCTTAACTATGACTTTTGAAAAGCAAAAGTTTTTCATTTTAACGAAGTCCCATTTATCAATGTTTCTTTTATGGATTTTTTTTTTTAAGTATCACATATAAGAAATCTTGACCTAAACCAAGGTCAAAAAATGTTTTCTTCTATGTTATTTTCTATAATTTTATTGTTTTAAGTTTTATACTTAGGTCTGTCACACAACTTCAGAATTGTTATATGGTACAACATCTGAATCGAAATCCTTTTTTTACTATGGCTATTCAGTTGTTCTAGCACTATTTGTTGAAAAGACTTATCTTCCTCTGTAGAATGGCCTTGGCACCTTTGTCACAATCAGTTTCTCTTGCTTGCGGATTTATTTCAGGAATCTGTTCCGTTCCATTGATCTACTTATCTACCTTGGTGCCAATCCAATACCACATTGTCTTGATTCTTGTGGCCTTATAGTAAGTCATAAAATTAGGTAGTGCTAATTATCACATTTGTGTTCTTTTTAAAAGTTGTTTTGGTTGTTCGTGGTCCTTGGCATTTCCATATGAATTTTAGAATCAGCTCATCAGTTTCTCCAAAAATCCTATTGAGATTTGAGATTTTGTCTTCCTCTCTCGCTCGCTCTCTCTCTCTCTCTCTCTCTCTCTCTCTCTTTTATGGGACAACTAGAAATAACCTCTGATTAATTCCAAATCACAAGGCTAACACATGCGAAGAAGACACAATAAGAGGAAGTCAAAATAACAGGAATAAGCTGTTTCCCTTTTTTTATTTGTTTTAGTTTCAAGCTGAATAAATGTAATGAAAGTCCCCAGTGCCATAATCTTTTCTGTAGCCTAACAGAGAACTGTGTGCTCTATAAAGCATTTAACAAGCAAAATTCCCCCTTTCCTTTCCTTAAAGGCAGAGGAAAAGAGACCATTGAAGATGTCAGATAACTGCGAAATTTGTTGATTCTTCTGGCGTCTTCTCTCTTGAAACCCTAAATGCCACAATTTGTGATGTGAAGGATGACATGTGATAAGTTGTATAGCAAGTAGCTGATGTCAGACGATTCTTTAAGAGTTAGCTGTCATATATGGGAGTCAGTGTTTTTCTGAATGCAACAAAGATGCTTAATTACTTAAGAATGCAATCCCCCTTTTCTATAAATACCCAATTTATGACCCATACAAGTGACCAGCCTTTCTTGCCTCTTTTCTTTCTTTTCTGCCAGAGTGCCCACCACTGAACCTGGTGCTCCCCTTTCACTAATTCCACTCCCTTCCCAGAGCAGAGCACTCTGGGAGCTCCTACCATCCTCAAGGGAACCGAGCCCAGGTGCGAGAAGGAAGGGGCTTTGCGAGATGTATTTCTGGCTTCAGCAGTTGCAACTTAATCCTGTCTTTCTCCTGCCTCCTTTTTTTTTTCTTTTTTCTTTTAAATATGCACACTGTTCTTTATCTTATTCTTCACTTATTATATCTTGGAGAATGTTTCACATAAAGATCTCTCATTCTCTTTAATGGTTGCATAGTATTCTATTGTACAGTAATATCATTTATTAGAAATATAGTATGAGCGGTAAGATGGCAAGGAGTTAAGAACATTTACTTTTTAACTATCGTTACTTCTAAGTAGCTTATTCTTCTCACATAATCTGTGTTCTAAAATATAGTTTAAAAAGAGTGGAGACAGGCATAGCATGCCTAAAGAAAGCATGATCTTGTTATCTTCATACCCTTGATTTTTTTCCCAAAAGAGCAAAACATAAATTTCCCACTAATTTTCAAATTCTGCCTTTGCACAGGATACCTAAAAGTTATTCTTTAAAGTAGATCCTTTTCTCACAGGTCACGGATGCAAATTAAATAAAGCTAACCACATGTGTGTGAGCTACAGCTACCTGACTAAAATTTCAAGAAATTATTATCCTAGCCAGAGATCTGCAACCATTGAAAGTATTTTTCTTGTTTTCAGTTTCATATGTGTAGTTCATGATCTTCCATTGTTTAACAACAACAAAAAGTATCTTCTGCCTCAGAAGGCCAAGTGCACCCAGTGAGTTCTAAGAATGCATAGCTTAAACATTTTTTTTAACCTAACTCAACACCTAACATACTCTCTGTTCAACAGAAGATTGAATTCATTGGTAGACATGAGTATGTGATTGTGTTACCACATTCAGAAGTCTCTGTTTTTATTGATTAGAAACTTCATACATAGAGCCTCTCACATTATTGTACCCAATTTTTTGTAGACTTGAATCATAATGTGATTCCTCTTTTGCTTTTGTCTGCGCTACATTAGTCATAATCTGAGAATTTGTCCACTCATGCTGATAAACATCATAGATGGTAGGGATTTTCATTTCTGTTTTCTTTCAGTCTAATATTTCTTGTTTTCACTAAATTTAAGCTCCATGAGGGTACTTACTCTTGTTCAGCACTGTATCCCAAATATTTAGAACCTAGCACTGTATCCTAAATATCTAGAACCTAGTAAGTTCTGCAGAAATATTTGTCACATGATGGGAGGGGTTTGGGGGCCTGGGTGAAAAAGGTGAAGGAATTAAGAAGTGCAAATTGGCAGTTACAAAATAGTCATGGGGTGTCAGAAATATTGTAATAACTGTAAAGTGCCAGGTGGGTACCAGACTTACCGGGAGGATCACCTCATAAGTTATATAAATGTCTAACCACTATTCCGTACACTTAAAACTAATATAAAAATGTTGAATGCCAGTTGTAATTAAAAAGTAAAAATCATTTTAAAAGAAATATTTGTCATGTGAGGGAATAAGTTCAGGACCTTTAAGTCTAACTTGAATGTATTCAGGCCTCAAAACAGATACTGCCATCTATTAATTCACATTTTTGAAAAGAGAGGTTTAACGATAGTAGTATAGTTTCATAACTTTTAACCGTTGTTGATCATTCTCACTCAGTGACATCTGCTTTTCCCCCTGTACTAAGAGGGAACAATTTGTTCTTCAGGCAGGAAATCATTGCTTTGTGTTTGTTTCCATTTTTGTAGTAATTGGGATATGCACCTTTGTTCACTATGTATTTGTATTTGTCTAAAAAAAAATATCCAAGACCATATTTTACTTTTCAACTGACATTTTACCTCGATGTCCTTTCCTTTCAAATTGGGATGTGGCCATCTGCATTCCCCAACTAGTTAGTAATGGGAGCTTTGTAAGCATTGGAGAAGATAGTATCTTTTTAAAAAGGGTACAGCGTTACTTATCTTTCTTCATCTACCTAGAGATATATAAAAAATACTGCTTCCCGGAATTTTCAGTGAGGACCTCTGTGGGCTCTTATCTTTCAGAATGTATTTACTTACCCCCCATTTCTCCAGTGTTTTTCTGTTTTTGGCTTTCATAAAATTTTCATTTCTCCTTTCTCTGTTTGCTTTCCAAATTGATGACTGAGTTCTTTTCCCTTTAAAAGTTCTCTTTCAGTTCCTGTCCTTCCTTCCTTGGCGGTATCTTCCATCAGTGGGACAAATGATCAACTCCTGCCTTTCAGACCTAGAAATCATTAAAGGAAAAGAATGCTGAAACAAAGTCTCCGAGGCTTAGAATAGAGCCAGTTTTCCCTGCCCCTTGTGAGATTAAAATGGGAAAGGGGTCTTGGAAACCCCATTCTTGTCCTTGGTGACATTTCAAGTTTCCCGATGGTGTTGCCATCCTTTAGCATGAAAGGAAGAGCTGGTTTATCTCCTGACAACGGTAGCTCCTGCTCTTCCTCTGATCCATGCATATTCTAATGCCCTTCAGCACAATGTTATCATGAATGTCCGGGCAGCCTTGGGTCGGGATTACTTGGAATTACTAGTGGCAGTGGCCAACTTAAGCTCCATCTCACCGTGTATTCAGGGCCTTACTGCCGTGATGGAAATTGCCAGTTCACATTTAAAGCTGTCATTGGACACCCCACAGGGCACCGACAGCCCAACTTTGACTTTTCGGTCTCAGCTTCTTTACCCTTCTTTCCTTTCTGTTCTCTGAAGAAAAACGATCCTTCTCGAATCTGAGTCCCAGTCTACTAGTATGATGGTTCTTGAAACCGAATAGCTAGCTAGTTCCCTCCCGCTGTGGAAGGCTTCAGTGGCAGCAGGAATCGCCACCTTGCCAGCTTCCAACTTGCAACATGGGGCTCATTCTCTTAATGTGGCATCATAGAATCTCTGTTCTACCTTTTGTCATCACGGTGTCTCATTAGCACTGTCCTGGCTTCCTTTTGCCTGCTCTGACATCTTGCCCTCGCCATGGTTCAGCTTTCAAACCATGCTGTTCATTCTGCCCTGTCTCTACACCCCCACACGCTCCTCTACCCCCACACGCTTCTTTTTCCTGTTTACTTAATATGCTTCTAAATGCGAACACTTTCTACTTCTCAGCCACGCTAAGGACCCCCTTCCCAGGACCTTGCATTCGAGCAGCTTGTTTCTTGCCGTGTCTCCTTGTCACATCAGTCTGTGTTTGCAATTTAAGAATCTTGCTTGGGACAAGTTTTCAGAGTTAAGACCCATCCCACAATTACACACCTCCCTCCAGAGAATCCTCTAACGAGAGGAAAAAACTATCCTTTAACATCTTATTTAGTGAGCTCTTTTTAAATATGTTAACCTTGAATTTAGTTTCTTCTGCACTGTTAATATACAGAGTGAAAGAGCCTGAGCACATCTCTAATAAAAGAAGTTTTTCGAGGTCATAGTTACTTCGAGTAGCACATGCAGTCACAGTCGGGAGCTAGGTCTCTTTATATAATCCTTAGAGACAGTTTCTGGGTTGTGTGCGTTTCCTGTGATTCATTAAATTGCTGATAGTCCCATTTACCTACCAGAACCCGCCCACTTCCAGGGTTGGCCTCTTCCTTCCTATTCCCTATGAGTGTAAGGTCTGAGTCTTAGAAAGTTCTGCTCAAACAAACTGTACTTGGTGTTCCTCTAAACATCAGTGGTATTGTCCAGAAAACATTTAACAAGCAGCGGCGACTTGTTTATTTCTGCTGTTAGGCTTTAAACTTGTCTGGCAAATTTTAAGCTCCTAGAAGGACTGCATCTTACTTGATCACATCTGTGTCTCTATATCAACACCCATGTAACTTAGCACATACGGTACTCAGCAGATTAAGTGTTTAATAAAAGCATTCAAAGCATGTACCTTTGGAACTCATCCGTAGGCCAGAGAATTTCCCCAGACTGCCCCAGTGCTGATAACACACACACAAATAGGTATATATATTACATTTTGTATATTTGATGTTAAGCTAAACTTCTTCTGGTTTGTAGACTTTTATAACATTTCTTAGTAAAAAATAAAACAATACTGATTCCTTATCACTTTCAGAATTTACGTATTCTAGCTTCAACTATTTAAAATCATAGATTTAGGAGTCAGACTTTTTGGATTCATTCTTTCTAGTGGTCTTCAAGCTTATTTGACAGGGACACATAGTAAAAAAATAGGCTTTATATTGTCACCCTGGAAACACATCACACACACACACACGCACGCACACACACACGTATACACACCTCTATTCTTATGCCAGAAGAAAAGTTCCTCAAAACAGTACTTTCTTTACAACATTCAATGCCCTACATGTTTTCTGTTCTGTTCTATTTCATTTTTAAGCTACTTATTGAGACCTACTAAATGAAATTCATTCCTGCAAAGTCCTGAGGAATATCTTTATGTATTATTCATTCAGCTAACGTGTTTAGTACTTCCTGTATATACCATTTACTATTCTTATGCACTACTTAACTGTTCTTGTAACCTTGGGAGAGCCACATTTTAATGTTCAGTTTCTTCTATAACATAGAGATAAGTGTGATGTCTACCTCAAACGGAATGCTGTTAGTTTAGATTCGAGTTGATACGTAAAGCACTGCGCACACTGCTTGGCAGGTAATAGGCACCCCAGTCAGGGTTAATGCCTCCTTTGTTGTTTCTGCTGCTGCTGCTGTTTTGTTGTTGTTATTATTATTAAAATTATTTTGGTTTGAACGTCCCATGTTTCTGAGACATTATATATAAAGCATATATGTTACATATAAATCAATTTTCCCTTTAACTCATTATATATTTTTACATTTTTAAACTAGAGATATAATTTAGATATAGTGAAATATACAAATCTTAAGTATTTAGCTCGGTAAGTCTGACAGATGCACACATCCATTTGACCTCTACCCCTATCAAGAAATAAACATTCTCATCATACTGCAAAGTGATCTTGTGCTCCTTCCTGGTCAGTTGTCCCCACTGTACCCAGAGGCAACTATTATTCTGATTTTTTCACCATGAATTAGTTTTGCCTATTAGAATACAATCACACAGAATGTATTCTTGTATGTCTGGCTTTTTTTGTTGTTGTTCAGTATAATGATTTTCAGTTTCATCAGTATCATTGTATATTTCAGTAGCTCATTCCTTTTCATTGCTGAATACTATGTGAATGCATCACATGTTATTTATCTGTTCTATTGATTGACATTTAATTGTTCCCAGTTGGAGCTATTATGAATATGGCTGCTGTGGACAATTGTGTAAAAGTCTTTTTGGAGATAGATGTTTTCATGTCTTTGGGATAAATATTTAGAAGGGGAATTGCAGGTAGGCATTTTTCTAACTTAGTGTAATACCCTATTAATTTCTAAAGTAGTTATACCATTTATACTCCAAGCAGCAATGTGTGAGTGTTATAGTTGCTCCATATCCTCGCCAACATTTTCTAGTCAGCCTTTAATTTTAGCCTTTCAAGAGGTTGGATAGTGGTATCTTATTATTGTTTTAATTTGCATCTCTCTGATCACGAACGAGGTAAGCACTTTTTTATGTGCTTTTTGGCCATTGATATTTTATCTTTACGTCTGTATTCCATCTGGTGTGTATGGTACAAGGTAGGTGTTGACTCATATTTCGAAAGATGTATGGTCTTGAATAAAAGAGAATAGTATCTAATTCCTCACTAAAAATGTACTTTAAAATCCTTAATTTATATTCAGAGCATTAATTTATTTAGTCTTATTGATTATACATTTTTGTCCCCACCTCAAAAAGATATTTATGTAGACTCACTCCAGATGTATATGTAACTTTTTTCAAGCACATACATAGACCAAAAAAAAAAGAGACAAACTCAACATATTTGTTTCAGTTTTACCAGAAATCCAGAAATTTTCACAGGACTCTTTGGAATTGACTGTGGAAGCAGCTACATTATGCTGTTTACCCATAATTTTTTTTTTATTAACAAACAGTCCACTATCTGGAAGTACCACACTTGTAGCTATTTGTACTAAACGTACCATTTTTAGTCTTCAAAAGAATTTAGTACATGTCAAATAATAAATGATCATCTATCCTTATGTAAATAATGGCTTTTATAAATATCTGTGGTTCCAAAAGGAATCTTTGAAGCTCATTCTACTTCAAAGTCAGTTTGCAAAGTGTATAAATTGACATTACCTTACATGATTATACTAACTAAGTACATTGTAGGTTTTACTAAGAGCAAAATAAAATATTGACCTCGTAAAAATGGTGAGAGGAAGGAGAAGCTGAGGCATTAGGAAAGAGGCTGGAAAGTAAATATCTGTCAAGTGTCTTAGGCTTAAGGCAGAACATAGGATAGAAAGAAGGAAGATGTATGAGAAGTGCTTCTTCCTTTGAGTCACAATTTAGGCAGGAAGAAAAAATATAAATGAGAAATGTTTAATCATATGCTAGAGATACATATTAATTGGCCACATTATATAGAATGTCACATAGTAGTTCAAGACTGATTGCTAAATGAATAGATACTGTTATTAGTTATCCAGATTCCCAGTACTTAGAGTGAGGTATTATTTTGGAGTTATCTGGGGACTGATGAGTTTGGTTTTGCTTTTAATGAGGATTTCCCAGCACAATCCAATTTCACAGAATCTCAAATCCACAGGAGTGAGTTTAGTCATTGGGTCTAAAATAAAGAAAAACCTATATTCTCAACTTGGTTATTAATTCATATTTACAGGACTTGTTATGTGTCAGGTACTATAAGAAGCATTTTACATGATTTATTCAGTTTTTATAACAAAGCTATCAGGAGATTGTTACCCTCATTTTACAGATGAGGAATCCTGAGGCACAGAGAAGTTCATGAAATTGCTGACGGTGACACAGATAGAAAGTAGTCGAGCCAAGATACAATCCCAGTTCTGTTAGACCCTAGAGCCAAAACTTATTACAGAAAATTAACATGGAGAAAAGGCTACATTTGAGAAATAGCATTTATGGGTAAGTGACGGAGCACTGGATTTTAATAATATATTAGAAGTCTTCTAATTCATGAAAATGTTGGCTCTTTATTCCCATGTTAAATTTTGTGCCATTTTCCAAAAAATTAAATTTTAAGTCAAATGAGGCTAAATCCTCTTTTATCAAACATTAAAATCTAGTTTTCTTTCAGCGAGTAAAAGGCAATTTCCAGAACAAAGGGTATCCTTATAATGTTGTTATCATCTTTATCCAGAATGGTTGCTTTATTTCCAGTTGCTCAGGCAGCTATTTATAGTTTATCAAAGATTCCAGAGTGTAAATTATTTGAACTTTAACAGATTCCATTTGTGTGTGAAAAGGATTCCTGTTAACATGCTTTTGGTGGCATTAATAAAAAACCATCTTGGACTCATGTTCTTTTGTCTTTTGATTTCTGGCATAGAGCTATTCAGATATTTTTAAAGGCATAAAGTTTTCATTGCTGATTACTTTTAAAAGTATTACTTTAGAATTGGAAGAAAATGGCAAAGACACATTCTAATCCAGTTATGGTACCAGCCTGAGTCTTGAAAAATAAAACTTTGTACTTGAATATAAAACCCCCGATTTAATGGGCCTTAATTCTTCACCTTTAGGTATAGAACAACCTTTTATGTTGGTGATTATCATCCAGAGAAAAAGGGATTGATTTCCTATTTTAATGTTAAAATACATACATAAATTTACTATAACAGTATATGTTTCACTATTTACATGTTTTATTATACTATTATGTATATTATATGCTATATATGATATATTTCACATGTAATAGTATAAATAATATCAGGGAGGTTAGAGGAGACAACTGCTTCATATTTCTTTAAAATTTGCCATAGCAAAGCTGAAATTTTCAGAGAGAAAGCATGGCAGACTTTAAGGATATTATGTAATTTTATTTTAAGCTTTCAGTAGTGGTATGTTTCATTCAGCCTATGACAGTAAAAATAAGTGAGTAATAGATGACTAGTGTGTTTTGTAATACCCTATATAATTGAATCCGTCTAACCAGACAATTATTTTCCTGTTGTCTGAAATTAAGTATCATTATGTTTTCTGACAGTTTAGGAATTTCTAGTCAGTTAAAATGTATGTTGTCATTGAAATGAAAATAATGAAGTTATAAGAAATTGATTGGTTTTCACTACATTACTGAATTCTTCCCCCTAAAAGTCAAATCCAGATCATTTCAAATTTCTTACAAAATAGCTGAAATACCATTAAAATGTTAAAACTCAGCCTTTACAGTTTTTAATATAGATACCTGGTTTTGTATCAAGTGGTAGCATATCTGGTCATTCACTTTGCGAGAGCCAGCCTCCAAGATGGCACCCGATGATCCCACCTCCCGATACTTCACACTTTTAGGTAGCCCCCTCCCCATTTACCAGGGTTGGGCTGTGTGACCAATAGAATACATCAGAAGTAATGATGGTCACTTCCAAGAGTAAGTTATAAAGGACACTGGGGCTTCCATCTTGGTCTGTCTGTCTATCTGTCTATCATCTGTCCCTCTCTTGCATCACTTGCTCTGTGGGAAGCCAGCACATGCAAGGAACCAAGGCCTGTGCCAGCCGCGATGTGAGTAAGCTTGGAAATGGATCCGCCAGCCCTAGTTTTACCTTACGCTGACTGCGGCCCTGGCCAGCAGCCTAACTGAAACTTCAAGAGACACTGAGCCAGAACCACCCAGCCCAGCCTCTCCTAGATGCCTGACCCTCAGAAACTATGAGATAAAAAAAATGTTTGCTGTTTAAGCTGCTAAATTTGGGGGTAATTTGTTATGCAGGAACAGATAACCAATATACACCTCCACTAAAGCTCTCCTTTCATTCTTCAAATCTTAACATCTATTTTTCGTTATTATTGTTGTTATTTGTGCTGTTAACCTGTCACCCATACAATTCACTTTACTGAGGCATTAAGTTAGTTGAAAAATGCCATATTCTGTCTCATTTTCCAATCCAATATTTGGTATAAAAATACAGACCAGACCGTCTTCTTCCATACTTGAGCCCCCTATTAGAATGTATTTAAAAGAATTGTTTTGTGACAAGGAGCCTTTCTTAGATTATTCCACAGATTCTTTTCATTTATGTGCAAAGCCACCAACTTTGTATAACCTGTAATTACTACGCGAGTGATTATGGAATTACTGTGAAGTACTTCAAGAGAAAACAGACAGCTTAACAACTGTTCTCACAGGAGTCTCAGACCTCGCCAAACGAGCTGCTCAGCCATTACTCGTAATTCAGTGATGCTCATTAATCATGCAGGATAATAACAGAGTGAGGCTTAAAAAGCCATCTTTTTAAGGATTAGTTAACTATATATTCAAACCTGAAAGGCAGTGTCTCAGCAGATCCGATGTCAAGGTCATGAGTTGTGCTCCCAGCTCCCCTACCACCTTCTGCACGGTGTTCTGAAAAGGGAAACGTCATAAAACATTCAGGTTTATGCGGGGGAAACCAGTTTCAGTGCCAATATCATTCCTTTATCACTACTAATCATGCAGAAACAGTAACCACGAATAAAAAGTGGGACAGTTAAAAATGAAGTGGAATTTGCACTTCTTAAAGAGTTTTTTTCTCTTTCTTTATTTTTCTAAACATGGATTTGCCTTAGGACATTAATAGCTACAACTGGATATTTTCATTGAATCCTGGGCTATCAATCTCCTATTTTTATACTTGAACTAAAAGAAACAGATGTATTTTTTTTTTTAGTGAAAGGAAAACATTGATGAGTCCTGTGTTGACACTGTTGCTTTTTAAAAGGTAACTAAACACTAGCTATTTTTTTACTCTCATCATGATTTTTATATTTTTTTTATTTTTTTTATTTTTTTTTTTTATTATTTTATTTTAGGCAAGGCAACCCTTAGTTGACCTCACAGACTGCAAGGACCTTGTCAGCTTACAATCCCTTATTTTTTTTATTTTTTACGCCTGCAGCACCTGGTCTTCCTAGGTGGTCTCCCTTCCAAGTACTAACCAGGCCCGACCCTGCTTAGCTTCCGAGTTCAGACAGGATCGGGCTTGTTCAGGGTGGTATGGCCGTAGACTATGTTTTGTAACTATAATAAAATAAAAATAGCCAATTCAGAAATTGGTCTTGTCATTCTCCACTGTAAATGGGCTAGAGTTTATATTGAAATTTTACTGAGAATTTTCTTTTAAATTTAGAGCTGAAAAAAAAATAATAAGATTCTCTCTTGGAATCTGTCTTTCAAATCCCTCCCTCTTCAGTTCACATGCACACGCAGACACACACACACATGCAATAAGATTATCAATAATTTAGAGGAACAAATAGATTTCACAGTTCCTATTTCCGGTACACAAATATTATCCAGATACTCCAATAATGTCATCTTGTAGTCAAGACAGAAGTAAAACCCTGCATCAAACATTTGCCAGCTGATACCAACATACATTTGTAGCCTAGGCTAAGTGATTCCTGGGTCTTGAACACTTTAATGAAGAAGGAGACATCAGATTTTCAACACCGAAACATCCTTCTGTTCTATTAAAGAAACCCCATGTCTACTTTATTTTCTTGAGGGTTTTTTTTTTTAAAGCATAGTCATTGACTTGTGAATTTTCCTTTCTTTTCCAATGAGTTCCTGTTTGTGGATGGTGGTTATAAGAATATATAGCTCCTGATGAAATAATTTTAATTGATAAATTACAGTAATTTTCATAATTGGGTTTTCTTTGAAAGCTTAAATTATATAGTACTTTGCTGTGGTTTTTGAGAAAGTTTCCTCAATGCTATATTAACTTTTTTTTTAATATCTCAGGAAACTTGAATGTCTGTAAAATAATTATTACTCTCCCTACGTTCACCTGCATGTAATATATGATGCTCATACGAAGTAGTACTTCAAGCCCTTCCTAACAGATACAGGAGAAGAAGGAAGCCTAAGAATATCTTTCCCTTCCCGATCCTTAGACCCGGCCCGGCACCCGGGCCCAAAGCCCTAGACCAGAGTCCACACACCAGCCCACATTCTCTGCTCACCTTCTCTTTCATCTACAAAGCTCACTTGGGGCGGGGGGGGGGACAGATAGGAGGATGGAAGATAGCGGCTAAACAGAGACGAGAGGTGGGGGTAGAATTCGGCAGCAGGTAGAAGAGATTTTGTTTGCACCTCTAGTTATATGATGGTCTCTGCCCTCCTGACCCACCAACAGCTATGTGAAGTTCTGTTTGTACCAATGACTGACAGCCCTAGATTATAATGCAAAAATATTTTTAGCATCCTTTACTTAGCTACAGCCGCCTTGTTAGGTTCTAACTATGTAAGCTCCCAACGTTATCATGTTTATTAGCATATAACACCGAAAGAAAAGGTCAGATATACCTGTTGGTAATAAACACGCATCATGAGCAGAGGCAGAGAGCGTGGTGGTTAAGGGCACAGACTTTGGAGCCAGGCCTCTGAAGGTTAAGTCCTAGTCTGACCACTCGCCAGATACGAGTCACCTGGAGAGCAAGTTACTTGACCCATCGTTTTCTCAACTACAAAATGGAGATGAGAGCCCGACCTTATAGGGTTGTAAAATTTAAATGAGTTAATGTCAGTAAAATGCCCACAACAATGTCTGCATAGTTAGCTCTGTGTAAGTCTGATGATTCTGCTATGCCCCCATTGTGGCGTTACGTCTGTATTCAGATGACCCCATTGGATTTGTAGCCAGCAGCTTCCTTCCTTCACACTAATCCTGTCGCCTCTGATGTATGCCTACTAGTAAGTAAATCCCCCTCCTCAGTCGTTTGCAAGAGCAAAATGCTCATTTTTGTCCTCTTTCCCAGGCCCAACACAGAGACACTTTCATTGAAGAACGCTATGGAAAATACAACATCAGTGATCCTCTAATGGCTCTGCAGAGGGACTTTGAAACTCTGAAGGAAAAAAATGACGGCGAAAAGCAGCCGGTCTGCACAAACCCGCTCTCTGTTCTCAAGGTGGTGATGAAGCAGTGCAAGAACATGCAGGAGCGCATGCTGTCCCAGCTGGCCGCGGCCGAGAGCAGACACCGGAAGGTAGGCTCACGCAGGTGGCGTGGGCTGCGTAAGCCCTTACAAAGATTTTATAAACAATGCCTGATACTTTCCTGTCAGCTGCCAGTTTTCATAGTAATTCAATCAGAAGGTCTCACAGGTGTTGAAAAACCCCTCAGCTTACTTAGGAGCCAGGAGATAGAAAAGAAAACACAGGTTGTTCCAAATGTGAAATTTAGGGAGTGTGCCAGACACAGTCAAGACAGCATTCCTTCCTGATACGACACTCCAAGCGCTTGGGTGTTTTCTCAGCTCTCGATCATCCCAACTTTGGCATCGGACAGGTTTCACCAAGCTTGCGGCTGAACAGAGTGTTCTCTGTTTGCTTACTTAAGTGATAAATAGAAAGATTAACAGGTATTTGGGGAATGAGAGAGAGAATTTACCTGACTATAAACATACAAACCAATAGATTATTTTCATTTATTCCTAGTTTTGAGTTTCATTGCATTTTACTTGTCATGAAACCATAGCGTCCCGAGGGTTGTTTACCTTAAAGCTGTTCTACCCTACGGGGAAAGGGGGAGGAGGAGTGTGTGTCTGTCTGTCTGTGTGTGGTCCCAGGTCCTAAGGCCCCTAGCTAGGAAAGGCAAACCTGTGCTTTCCTCTGCCTCATCTCATTGGAATTCTAGTGCTTGTGATTTCATTCCCCATCTTGTCATTTACTGCTCAGATCTGACCTATAAAAGACACTTGGCCAGAATCTGCATTTTAAAATCTGTTGGTTAAGATTTATGCCAACAAGGGGAGACATCAGCACATTTAGTAGGAAGCATTTCATTGTGAAAAATCGGGTTAGCAGCTGCAGTTCGATGGACCTTCGTCTACTTTGATGGTCACCTGCATCCGAGAGCCATCTGCTCACATCGTATCTGACAAATCGCTTGGACTTAGGTCTTGCCTGTGTGATTTTACATTCTCTTCATGGAGTCCAAATGAAAGGCCAGAGTGGAGGTTCGGAACCGGGGATAGACCTCAGATGTTCTGTGCCACCCCACTCCCAACCCCCAGAAAATACGCAGATTGTCAAAAGTTGGTACGCTTTATAAAAAAAATGAAATTTCCCCTATATCTTTAATTGAATTCTCAGAATTTTCCAAGACCCAGAAAAGTTTAACTTCCATTCTGGAACGAAATAGCCTGAAGACGTTCACGTTCCAGTTTCAACGGTATCAGTGAGTTTGAGTTAGTTGCCTGAGTTTTGGGGAGCTTTCACGTAATCCCCTAAGGAGATCTTTACAGCATCCCTATTTAATAGACAGGCCTTTTTTCCACTTCGTACATGAAGTAACCGAGTTGTGCCGAAGGGCTCGCTGGCTGTCGTGCCTGTGGAAGCAGCAGTGTTGGGATGACGTGAGGCTTAGGTGACTAGAGAGAGGAAGAAGTTAAAAATAATTCGAAATTCTTGAATCCTGTCTTTCAATGTAAGTTTTTTAAGTGAGTGTTAAATATTTTAGACCAGCTGCCTTTCTGTTCTTAAGTAGGACACTGACTTGTCAGAAATCAGGGACCTGAAGGCTCGTGATTCGGGTGCATACAGCCCCCGTTTGCCTGAGGGGGTCCCGGTGTGTGCCGATTGCCGTGACACACTTACTCTCAGTACCCGCTGTGACTCTCAGGAGTGCTGTGGTTTGAACAGTGAATTACATGGTTACTCTGCTTCTTATGAAAAAAAGAGTTCCCCAGCCCATCTCTTCCCATTCCCACTCCTCAACAGTCAGTCAACCGCTTTTTTCTAATTACTGTTTATTTTGGTAGCTAACTTCCATATTTCTAAATAACAAACTCCTCTCTCACTTTATCAGTTTTAGACACATATTACTTCCTTTTCTGATAGATGTGGATTTCGTTATTTTATACCCCACCATCTTCCCCAAATGAACAGAATCCCCTTTCCCAACCCCCATCCTCTGTCAAAGCTGCTGTCCCCGTGTCCTGAGCCCGTCTTACGTTATGTCTTCAGAGGATAAACATCTGGATTGAGCCTGGGCAGTAGGCGCCTGGCTGCTCACATCCTATGTATGGGAATAAAGTTGAGGAGACAAACAACTCTTCTGGAAAATACCGACTTTGAGCCAGTCCCCTTGTTTTCTGTTCCACATCTCACCTCTTCCCTGCAGTGCACCCCACTTCCAGATTCAGTATCTCTTTGGGGACCTGAAAGGCAAAACGGCTTCCTCCCCCGTACCAAAGGAGTTCCCGCTCCTCCAGCCTCTGTGCTTCTTCAGGGTGTTATTACAATTCCTTGTCTGCTAAAGTCTCTCGCTGTCTTTGTGGGGTTTTATTCCTGTCATTCCATTTCTATAATGTTAGAGGGCCCTCAGGAAGGAAAGGAGATGGTCTACGACTTTTAGCCAAAAGCTTATCTTTCTGTTAAATTGAAAAATTTAGATTTGTTTTTTTAAACCAGAAGGAAGTACACCACAAGAACGTTCCCTTTCTGTGTTTAAAGAGGGATTTCGTGTCCCAGAAAATTTTCCCTCTCCATTCATAAAAATTGTTAGTGAGCAGAAACGATGAAAACTGGCCACTGGGATGGCAGTGCCCGGCCCTGGTGGTCTGGGCCAAGGCACGTCTGAGGCGTGAGCAGAAGGGACTAAGAAATCCCTTGCCATTCAGAATACTGTGCAGCTCTAGGCTGGATTATGTGGCAAATGTCCCTTTCCATTTGCATTCCCTTTAAAACTGGGCTTAATCCTTTGGCACCAGGATATGTGGAATGAGTAGGGAGGTTAATTAAAAGGCCTTGTGAAAAATCTCCCAATAATTTAGGCTTTTTACATGGAGGATGAAGTCGTGAGCGTCTTTTCACCTCTTATCTAACTCTAGACAAAATTCATGTTAATAATCCAGTGGGGATGACTCTCATTTGAAGTGTTTCATTTTGGGCCCCCTGTCTGGTGTCTCCCATGATTTGAGCATTGAGGGGAAAATCTCAGCTTTTAGCTTTCCACAGCCCTCTCTTGCTTCATCACAAACACCTGTCCCCTAGTGCCACCAAAGTGCCTTCCATTTCCCGGACCTTCTGTTAAGTCTCTGAAGACTTCTCAGCCCCTGCAGCTAGACGGTTGCCCTCTCCTGTTCACACGCCGTTCTGTGCGTGCCTCCATGAAGCGCACACGTGGCTTGCCTGTCTTTCTCCCTGCAAGGCAGCACGCTCCTTGATGGCTCTGACTGGGATTTATTTATCTATCTATCTATCTCTGGAACTCTCTTAGGTGCTTAGATAGGTACAGAGTCCTTAACTGTATTGTAAGTGTGAGTCCTTGATATTTGGAAATGATTTTTTTTTTTTTAATTCTTTAAAGGTGATCCTAGACCTTGAGGAAGAAAGGCAAAGGCACGCACAGGACACAGCAGAAGGAGATGATGTCACCTACATGCTGGAGAAGGAGAGAGAGCGCCTGACTCAACAGGTAATTAAGGTGGAGGGATTCGCAGCAGCATTTGCCTAGGATAGCATTTCTCAAAGGTTGCTCTGCAGGGTGTGCAAAGTGGTGTTGCTCAAGAAAAGGGCTTTGTAGTCACATCAGTCTGGGAATTACTGAATTAAAGTTAAACAGGTTTGTAACTTCGATTTCTTAGACCCGTTAGTATGCAAAAGCACAGCGTAAGTCTTCAGGAGCAAGATAAGGTATTCTGTGTTTAGCAAATCTGTATTTTCGTAAAATCTTTTGACACAGATCACTCACTGTGGGACTGTGGTTCCATAGAACATACTTTGGAGAACACTCACACCGAGCACTCAAACTTTTTTTGACTCCCAGTCAGCAATACATTTTATAGCACACAGGCCTGAAACGGAAATCTCATGAAATCATACATAACCCTTACTGCTCACAATACACATTGATGTTTTCTGTTTTACTTTTTAAAAGTTCTGGTCATGACTCACTAAATCGTTTTCCCTATCTATTACTGAGTCTCAGAGTTTGAAAAACACTGACTAAAAGGGTTTCATTAATCCTTCCTGTAAATGGGGTTGGAATGACAATTAAAACAGACTGCGTTTGTGTACAAAGGTATAAATCAAACGCAACTACTTAGTTTTGTTTGTTTTTAAGACCAGAATTATTACAGAAGATTATCACAGAATCTGGTTTAGGTGGCTTTCTGTTTCCGGTTCTGATTGGTTCTAATCCTCCAGACTCTCCACGCACCTAAAACACAGTGATGATTCACATTCCCACCAATAACCCTGAGATGATATAGAAATGAGAAGCGCCTCCCAAATCATCAAAGAAAGACTGAATCGTGACGTAGATTTTTATGTTAGGTGTCCCGCTACTTCGGAAACGTTTGGAGTAAACACGTAGCATACATTGCTAATCCCGCGTGCCAAGAACAGCTAGCCAGGGCACTCTTTTTCAAAAGAGTTTTCAGTGTATCTCGTTTGTTTCCTTAACTCTAATCAAGACATGTGGTGGCATGCGTGCATTCATTCATTCATTCATTCATTTCCTAGTTGGAATTTGAAAAGTCCCAAGTGAAAAAGTTCGAGAAAGAGCAGAAGAAGCTCTCCAGCCAGCTGGAAGAGGAGCGCTCCCGCCACAAGCAGCTGTCCTCCATGCTGGTGCTCGAGTGCAAGAAAGCCACCAGCAAGGCAGCCGAGGAGGGGCAAAGGGCGGGAGAGCTGAGCCTGAAACTGGAGAAGGAGAAGAGCCGGGCGAGCAAACTGGAGGAGGAGCTGGCGGCCGAGCGGAAGCGTGGCCTGCAGACCGAGGCCCAGGTGGAGAAGCAGCTGTCTGAGTTTGACATCGAGAGGGAGCAACTGAGAGCAAAACTGAACCGAGAAGAGAACCGGACCAAAACCCTGAAGGAAGAGATGGAGAGTTTGAAGAAGGTCGTGAGGGACCTCGAAGCTTCCCGTCAGCAGGGCAGCCCTCACGAGCACTCGAAGAAGCCGGTAACCACGTCTAAAGGCACAGTGACGGAGCACCCCGCGCTCGTGTCCGTGTGCTGCCAGACGGAGAGTGTTCAGGCAGAAAGAACCCATGGGAGCAACGTAGCCAAGGTGACAGCCAGTGGGCTGCCTGGCCCCACCACCCCTCCTTACTCGTATGCAAAAACCAATGGCCATTTTGAACCAGAGATGCAAACTACCAAGGAGCTGATTACAGGCAGCAGTGTAGACAACCAAGTGCCTCCACGCGAGAAGTCTGCGGGCCTGACCCCGGAGAAGGCGGTGGAGAACGGCGAGTGTCCCGTGGGAATCGAGAGTCCGGGCCCGGTGCCTGGTCACCTCCCTTCCAGTGGGAGCTCCCTGTCCCCCTGCAGCACCGCGTCCTCCTCTCTCACGTCCTCCCCTTGCTCCTCCCCAGTCCTCACCAAGCGTTTACTGGGGTCGTCGGCCAGCAGCCCCGGCTACCAGTCGTCCTACCAAGTAGGGATCAACCAGCGCTTCCACGCAGCTCGGCACAAATTTCAGTCCCAAGCCGATCAGGACCAACAAGCCAGTGGTCTGCAGAGCCCTCCGTCCCGGGATCTGTCCCCCACCCTCATAGACAACTCCGCCGCCAAGCAGCTGGCCCGAAACACAGTCACTCAGGTGCTCTCCAGGTTCACCAGCCAGCAAGGGCCGATCAAGCCCGTCTCACCCAACAGCTCTCCCTTCGGCACAGACTATCGAAATCTGGCCACCACCGCCAACCCTAGAGGTGACAGCAGCCATTCTCCTACTCCAGGAAAAGTGTCCAGCCCCCTGAGTCCCCTGTCTCCGGGGATCAAGTCCCCCACCATCCCCAGAGCTGAGAGAGGAAACCCTCCACCCATCCCCCCAAAAAAGCCTGGTCTCACTCCTTCTCCATCCGCCAGCACTCCACTGACCAAAACCCATTCCCAGGCGTCCTCTCTGACGGCCGCAGACGACCTCGCGAGCAGCTGCTCCTCCAACGCTGTCATGGCCAACGGCAAGGACGTTGAGATACTTCTGCCAACCAGCAGCTAGTCCCTGGGAGGGGCTCCCCACATCTGACATTCCATCAGATTTCGTCCAGAAGCTCAGAGTCAAACCCTCGAGTCAGATCATGTTATTTATTTTCACAGTAGCCGAAACCGTCTGTATAATACATTTAGTGCATTTCACCTTTTTGTATTTTTTTTTTTTTAAGTAGCAAACTGAGTAGTTGGGATTTTTATGACTCGCCTCTTTGCGCACTCTAAAGCTAAACGGGCACCTCAAAGACGTTTCAAGCCCAGCGGTCACCCTCCCGGCGTGACGCAGAAAGCGAGCTGAGCGCCAGATGGTGACCCGCCCGTCTGTTGCGGGGCTGGAACCGCTCAGCGCTTCATTTGAATTATGCAGAAGTGGTCCGTGCAGATTTTATCCCAGATCCAGATGAACGTGTCTGAAAAGTGCCTGAAATAAGACTGCCATGCGACCGGGATTCTTCAACAGAAACACACCATGGCTCCTTCCGCTGCAGAAAAAGGAGACCCTCCGTGGATTCTGAATGTCAAAAAACCAACACCGCTTTTAATCCTCTTTTAACTGTTTTTAATACTCCAGGCTTTGTGTTCGGAAACAAGGCTGCCTACGTAGAATAGGAATCTACTTATTATTATGTGGGTGTGCACTCACCACAAAGCTGAACTCTATACGGAACCCGTGAGAAGCCCTCCTGAGCAGTAAGCACTTGGGGTGCTGATTTTCTTGTGCTTTTGAGAAATTAGGTCATTCCCGGTTTCCTGCATCCATTCTTGATAGAATGAAATCACATCTCCATTCAAAAAAAAAAATGTCTTCAGGCATCTACTGTTGTGTAAGGAACTTCTGATTCCGATTACTATTACTTGAATAGGTTCCTCATTCTGTATAAAAGTTTTGCCGCAGAATGAGATTTTTATTCTGTAATCAGAAAGCAATAACTTAAAATTCACTCTCTTTGTAATATTATAGGTCAGAATTCTATAGGTTTTACCAAAATGTTACAACTTATTCTCCAAGCAGCCAGCACTTCGTGTCTGTATCTGTGGAACCAAACTAACTTTTGCCTAACTGAAAGTATACATATATCTGTACAGAGACACACCCTTTACGTGTTTAACCTACACACGCCTAACGCATAAACAGACATTAGTGTGATTATATCTTTGGAGTTCGCAATATAGCATAAAGGACGAGCAGAAATGCATGTTAAGATTACCTCCCAAAGCAGCTAGATGTGGCTGGGACCCAGGCAGAGGAAGAGTCGTGTCCACAAGGAGGTGGGGGAAATTCCACGTGAAGTCAAGTCTTCCGCATCATAAAAAGGCAGAGCCAGACTCACCCCAGTGTCACAGAACTCAGCTGGTCGTGTGAACGGGTCACTCGGTCCAGCGGTGTACGCCAGCCAGCAGCAGTGGGAACGGCACAGGAAGCGAGTCCCCAAGCCCCATTTACCTGGGCCCTGTCCACACCGGCTGCTTGTTGCATGAATGCTGGACCTGGGTGACCCGCCCCTCAAATTTTTATGAAATCCAGATTTTCCTGAGAATTATTCTCAGTTTTAAATATCAAGAACAGATTCAGAAAAAAAAAAAATGTTAAATACTGCTAGTTAAACAAACACTTCTGCAGCTGGACTGAGCCCACAAGCTACCAAACTGTAACCTCTTTCATTCTAGAAACTTCTTTCATTTCCATCATAGCAAGTTTATGAAGACAAAAGCCTCCAGACTTTCCACCTTACAGGCTACTACAGCCTACAAAGCCCAGGGAATATGATAACTGTCTCTTCTTCCAAACAAGACTCCCCACACCCCAGCTCCAACATGGTGCTTATGCGATTTTGTGGCCAAAGGGATGGAGAGGCCTTGGGGTCCTCACATACATTCTCCTAGCCAACATCTTTCCAGCAGCCCCTGACCTCCTACTGTCATTGAAATCTATTTCCTCTTAATCCAGTACTCAAGTTGATGGGGGAAAGCAGGTGATAGAAATTAATGTGTAAATCGCAATGGAGTATATTGGTGTCTCCACAGCTTACGGTTACATTAAGGCCAATACATCAAATATTAAAAACTTAATATGCCCCAGGGTGTCTACCAAATGACGAAGGTGACATCTTAAACTGCCCAGAGCAATCATGCACGATACTTCATGTATAGCCAAATGAACGGTGTTGATGAAATTACTGGAATTTCTAAACAGGAAAGGGGGCTTATTACCTCTCTTGCTTTAAATGGTAATCTTAAAAGTTGCATTGTGCTCCTCCTTCGTTTTGGCATAGATGTATATATATATAGAGAGAGAGAGAGATACAATAAGGAAGTTTATTTCTTAGGAAGTGCACTGAATAATGTATTTCTTTTACAGTGTAATATGGGGGTGGGGAAATGAAAAAGAAATGTGTATTTTTGCTAGTTGCCTATCTTCAGAAGATAAATAAGCACAATCCTGCAATGGATCCAATAATCCAGTTAGGTATTATAGATTAGTATTTAAGTTTGCTGTATATTGTGTGTGTGCTAAGTAAAAGTTCCATGAGTCACAGTTTTGGTATTAACCCATGTTGGAAAAGCTGTGTTACCGGTCACCGGATCATAATGATGTGCCACACGGAACACGAGCATTAACTAGTCGTTAACATTTGTAAATCGAATGCACCATGCAGAAGCCTTCCTCCGTTTTTTATAGCAAACTGCATTAAAACAAGTTAAATCAGACCGTCTGGGGGAGAAATGGTCTTGTTTGTACAGAGTGAAGAATGTTGCACAACGGGGCCTGTTTGGTCGGAGGAGGAGCAAGGTGTGTGGAGGGAGCACGCGCTCCCGGCTCTAAAAAATAAAATGAAGTCAGTCCCGGTTACACTCCAACAGGGGCTGGGACATGGATTTTCTTTGGAATCTGGGAGCTGAAAAAGGAGTCTTCACAGTTATCCAATCTGTAATTTCTAAACCATTTGGGGGCTCCAGACCTTTTGGGAATCTAAGAAAAGCTAGACTACCCCAGAGGGAAAAAAAAAATGAGTTGTTTATATGCAAATGGATGGCTTCAGCAGGATCCAGAGACCCCGAAGCCATTGGTGGTTCCTGTGCTCTAACTTCAGGGTGCCTGCTCTGGTCCTGCCCTCGCATTTATGAATGACTAATACATCCCTGTCTCCTAGTCAGATGCTCTTGCTGCTACTTTGTTAGTAAATGCAAGTTGTAGCCAGACAAAAGCACTTGACGGTCCCTTGGTGCACCAAAGATTTTAAAACAGTGTGGATGTTTATAGATCTTAAGTTTCCAGCATTTAAGCCAATTAATGATCGTGTCAACAAACACTGGCTGTATCCTTTTTCCCATAACAGCCTCACGGTCAGCAACATCGCCCTGTGTGTGTGTGTGTGTGTGTGTGTGTGTGTGTGTGTACATTATAAAGAGTGCTTCTGATGCTTAGTCCTTGAAACAGAATTTCCAGCGTCTTTTAAAACGCTGGCTTCTGGTGGGATGTATTTTCACACAAGATGAGTCAGAGGTAGGCAATGAGCATTGTTCCACGGGAATATTTTTAATGTCATTACAACTAGCTAATAAAACTTGAGAGCCTATATCCAGCCATCCACTCGGGTGTCAATGGCCAAGTCATCGGTAAAAGCAGAGAAGACAGGGTAGAGGTTCTCAGGCTTTACCGTACTCCAGTGTAACCTGGGGAGCCTGCTAAAAGTAAGGGATCATGGGGGTTGGACCTGGAGACCCGCCGACATAGGTAACCTGAGGGTCACCTTTTGAGAAGTTTGCCTCGCAGCCCTCACCGGTTCTTTCACAAGACCCTGGTATTTGCCTCTGACGTGGGAGATGCCTTAAACTCCTGAATCTGGTTTGTCAGAGGTCAGCGACATTCAGGGTCAAGAGTGCCTGCTTGGGCTCCACCGCCCGCGTCAGGGATTTCACACACACATCACCGTACTAATCTTCCCAAGGGAGCTGTGAGGTGTTAATGACTAGCTCTGGTGTGCGGATGAGGTCCTTGAGGACCAGAGATGTGTACGAGGGCCCTGAGTAAGTGACAGGGCCAGGATTTAAACCCCAGTAATCTGAGTGCTCTCGATTCACTAACTGTGTTCCCCAGATGAGAAAGTCCTGAGTCATTTATTACCCTAATCCCAGGCCTGCTAGAGATTCTGGTTCTGCAGAGTAAGGTGGGGCTCTAGATAATAAGGACCTGGGCAGATCCTTAGGATGGAAGCAAGTTTAAAGCCTGCAGTCACCACACTGCTGCCCCCACTCTCCAGAACCACCCCAGCCCCAAAGAGGGGCTTATCAGACCCAGCAGGAGACTTTTATCAGTCAGATAAACTGAACAAAACGTCTTACTCCCTTCTAGGAACAGATACTTAAGATGGGACAGAAACCAAGATAACTATTACAGAAAACAAGTTTTAAGGTGTACCCTGTCCTCAGGGTACTCTCAGTCTCATGGTGGGGGGGAGCTAAACTTTAACACGAAAAGTTAACAGAGGCAACAGAATAAAGCGAGTGGGGTTTAAATTGCCACGCGGGGTTACTACCGAAGGTGGTCCTGGCAAAATCCCTGTGGTAGAACTGAGGTGACACGAAGGAACAAGAGCTCTGTCTACACCACCGGAATGGTTTTCTCTCTCTGAGAAATTACTGGAAGCATCACAGTAAGATTGGCTTTATCCCTGGAAAGTCACCTACCTAATTTGTCCTAGTACCTTAACATGGTAGACGCCCAGGTCCCCTCCAAGGATGGAGGACTTTTTCCCTAGCTTCTGGGAACGATGACGATGACGTCAACTCCCCTCAGCCATAATCCCCTTGTACACAT
The DNA here is from genome assembly GCA_004027375.1 of Macroglossus sobrinus. Lineage (NCBI taxonomy): Eukaryota > Metazoa > Chordata > Mammalia > Chiroptera > Pteropodidae > Macroglossus > Macroglossus sobrinus. Next base: position 59,590 of record PVKZ01002376.1, read on the forward strand.
TGCCTGCACTGGAAGAAAGCCGCTGGACCAAGGTCACACCTCCCTCCAGCGGCACTTCACATCCAAAGACTGACTGATGGGGAGTATAAAGATCTGGACCCCTTGTAGCCTAATCAAGCGACCTCTGAGGCATCATCTCAGCTTCAAAATCTCCAGTAGCACTGGCTGAGCTGCAGTTCACCTTACTGGCCCTGCTTTTTCCTGCCCTCCCTCCACCTCTCCTCACCCCGCCGCCCCGCCCATGTGGATGCCGAGGGTGCTCCCTGCGAAACCTGCACCTTAATCCACCTCAGATTCTACTCTGTTCCCTTTGGTTATGATTAAGGCCTCTAAAGTGGGGGGCCCCCCCGACCCCTGGGCCGATCCCAGGCCGCACAGCAGGAGGTGAGCAGCAGGCCAGCGAAGCTTCATCTGTATCTGCAGCCGCTCCCCAGCGCTAGCATCACCGCCTCAGCTCCACACCAGATAGTCAGACATTAGATTGTCATAGGAGTGCCGATCCCTGGTGCCAAAAAGGTTGGGGACCGCTGCTCTCAAGGAGGGTACCAACATTTTCTGAGTAATTTATTTAATGCCAAGCTCTCAATCAGGTATTTTCTGTGTTACATCATCAACACAACTACAGGGGCAGGTTATGCCTAGTGACACATAAGGTAATTCCACCCCCCTACCCTCCCCAACCCTCCCCACCCCGTTTCGGCCCCCCAAGCACAGGAAATTGCTCAAGGTCCTGCAGCTCAGCTGGGCTGAGATTCAGTAGCACAGCTGGAATTTGAACTTTCAGTTAATTGGCCTTCCAGTCTACTCTTTTCACTGGCCACACTATAGTCAAAAATATGGAATAATACACCTAGGGAGTTTGAAGTATTATTAGCTTATTGTCAGTCAGGTACCTACGTATGAGTCCACTGGTCAGCTAGCTAGCTTTTGAGACTTTCAGCCAGAAGCAGGACACTGAGGACAGGGTTGTGGTGAGGAGGAAGGAGAGGGATGGTTTGCCTACACACGTGGAACCATCAAATGTCAGAGCGAGAAGGAAGCTCAGAGACCCTTCACTCTAGTTCCCTCATTACAGATGAGGATGAGGCCCAGAAAGGCCAGGCCACCCGTCCAGACTCAATGTCTAGCTCACGGCAGACCTCGTGCTGAAGAGTCGGCCGGGCTCTCTTCCACTTCAACCACCTGCACCTCCCCGAGCTGACCTGGGACCGGGAATTGCTAGCCCAGCCCTGGCTGCTCCCTTGGAACTCCTCCTTCCTCTCACCTGATTCTCTGCAGGGTCTGGGCTTAGATCTCGTCCACCTGAGCTGCCCCCATATACCAGGCTTTGCCCTCTGGCCACTGGCCTAGGGCTGTCTGCCATACTTGTTGACACAGAAATCCTGTCCATCTATCTGAACCAGTTTGACAGCTGTGTTGAGGACAGTGGCGCTTCTGTTCTCAGGCTGTGCGTCCAACTGTGTAGCATCAGCCCTGAGAAGCATTTACTCATAAGGCATGCCTTGCTCCTCAGGCGTGGACAAGAAGCCACTGGAGCCATGAGCATCCATCCCCTCCCAGCTTGTGAGTCTGACTGGGACACACAGCTCCCTGCCCTGGTTCTCCTTCCCCACCTGAGTCCAAAATCACAGCTCTCCTGGAAGGGCCTTTGTCACTGTCAAAAAAAACTCAGCCATTTCCCTTCTCTGTAGTGCTCACCCGGCCCCTTCCCTGCTCCCCAGCCCACCCAGCCCAAGTCAAAGCCTGCCAGGACTGTTTGGGCCTCAGAACAGACAGGGTGTCCTAGGTGTGGTAGGGTGGTTTGGGGGTGCTGACCACAGCACACAGGCCCCTTCTTCATCCCTCGTGAGTTTTCCCTCCCCTGAGTGTGGGTGAGTCAGCACCACTGGGCCACACACAAGGCTCCTATTCACGGTTCATTTCCCTTCTGCTCTAACTCAGATCTTGGCGCCTCTCTCCTCTCTCTCTCTCTCTCTCTCTCTCTCTCTCTCTCTCTCTCTCTCTCGCCCTTATTCTCTCCATGAGAAAGCTCTGCTCCCTGCCCTGTGCCTCCTTGATTCTCCCTTTACCCACCCACATGGGCCCTCATTCCTCATCCATACCTTCTGGGAGTAGGCAGTTCTAGATGGACGCAAACATAAAGGAGGTAGAACAAAATAGAAATGTTAAACCATGAAACCCTCATTCACATATTTTCAACAGTGTTTGTGGCTGCTGGCTCTGTGCAGGCCCTGAGCTGTGTTAGGAAGCATACAGACACACACACACACATACACAGACATAGACACACATACACACATAGACACACACACACACACTTGCTGTGTCTGCCTGTCATTTATTCGGCATGTTTATTAAGCACAGACTGTGAGAAGCCTTGTGCTAAAGGCTGGAATTTCCACTGGAAGAGGAAACAAGTCTGACAGACGTGACCTCTTGGGGCAGTGCTAGGCAGGATGCAGCAGGTGTCCCAAAGAGGTGATGCCCACCCCCCACAAGCGCCTAAGAAATTCAGCAGAGCAGGGAAATCTGTGGTTTCAGAGACACCAATTTAAATAAACAGAAGGGACAGGATGTAGGCTTGCGGGGGATAGGGGCGTGTGCGCTCTCTGCAGGCAGGACATGGTGCAAAAGCAGGATGAGCGAGAAAAGTCGTTCAGAACTAGAGCGTTGTCATCCTCTGCGGCTTTGGGCAAGTAACTCGGCCTCTGCGAGCCTCTATTTCAGCATCAGTATAATGAAGGTACGAGAACCTCCCTCCTCGGGCTCTGTAAGGATTCATGAGATGAAGCAGGCGAGCGCCTGGCACAGGGTGAGGACCCCGCCCCCCGGATTATTTGCTGCCTCTGGGGAAAGGCGCCGCGGTGAGGGGGCCGCCCAGGGCTGCGCGTCCAAGTGGGAAGCTGGGTGCTTCCTACGTCGGAAAGCTGAGTCGCTTGCGCCCCCTGGTGTTTCTGTCGCTGTGATTCTCTCTGCACCCACGGTCTGGCCGCACCCCTAGCTCCCTGGACAGCAGCTACTCCCTGGACAGAGTCGGTGGCGCGGGCACGGATACACCGCCTTCCACGGCCGCACTCCGCCATCTCCCTGATAGCGAAGGAGGAAGCACGGCCACAGTTCCCGCCTCCGACGCGGATGGAAGCCCGGACTAGTGAAGGGAGAGTCACAAAACAACCCTACAAGGTGGCCGTGCGCCTTGAATGAGCAAATCAGGGCCTTCGGACTACTTAGGGCATAGGTAAGGACTCAGCAAGTGACAGCCGTTAGTATTATGTAGCTCCTAAATCACACCCACACACCACCGTGCTCACCTATCACACAGGGTTCCAGAGAAGTCTATAACATTTACGTACTCATTCACCCACTTAATTGTGCTTCAAAAATGCCTTGCTCCTCCTATCCTGTCTTTGCTGTGAACAAACAAACAAACAAACCTTTAATAAGTCAAGTAAGAGCGAGTCAGCACTCTGGAGAGGAAGACAAAGAGATTTCATTCATCCAGACATCCTACCAGGTGCCACTCACTGACTTAGGCACTGGGTAGAAAAATAAGTTACAGGCCCTCAGGGCCTTTAGATGCTGGTGGGGGAGACATTTGCCAAACAGGGTGTTATGTGGACTATAATAAAAATAGGAACCAGCTGTGGCATAACGATCCCCAGTGGAGTCAAGAACGACCAGCCTCACAGAGGAAATGACACTTATCCTGGTCCTGAAGGAGGGGGTCAATACTCCCAGGTGAAGGAGGGGGTGAACAGCATTTCAGGTCATGAGAACAACATACGCAACGCTCAGAGCTGCAAACAGGCGCAGTGAGAAGTCTGGGCTGGGGGTGTAATCTGAAGAAGGACATGGGAACAGGACAGGGCATGGTCTGCCCCAGGCAAGAACTTGGACTCCGCTGGGAGCCTGAACCGAGGAGGCATCATGAGCAGAGGCAGATTCACCATGATGTTTAAGGACCATCACGTCACACGGCCTCTTCCGATCCCTGGAGGGCCCAAGCAATGTGTTCGTGTGGTCAACTTTGTCTAAAATTTGCTAAAGTAAGGTGTCTTAACTACAATTAGTTAAGACGGCTGGCTCTTTCCACTCTGGTTTCTCTTATATCGTGCTTTTCCCCACGTTAGGTGGCCTTGGAGTGGTGGCCACAAGCATTTGGGGAATTCAGCTAAAGGTGAGTTGGATAAGGGACTCTTTTTGAGTGAAATATATTTATGTGGTTTGCAGTAACATCTATGTATAATTGTTTTTGCCAACCATCCCAGTGCAGGAATGGCTTCCAGGAATACTGCGATCAGTCATCATAGTTCCTCACCTTGAATAGTGACACGAAGGAGCAACAACAAGGTTGTTTTGCAATAAATATAACCTATAGCACCTGGTACTAAAGATAAAGTGGGAGGTAGAGGAGAAAAAGGTTTTAAATGTATAGAACCAGAAGCTGGTCTCTAGAAAATGCTTCCAGTTATTGCATGTATAAAACTGTAAGTGAGCAATTAATTTCTCATCCATGCCTAGTCAAAACAAAATTTCTCTTTTGTCAGGAGACTATTCAATAATGCAGTGTACACAATTATAAAAACACGATAAATATGAAGACGTAATCAAAGAGTATGGAGTTAAAAGATATATATACATACATATATATATATACACACACACACGCACATATATATATACATACATATACATATAGATATAGATATAGATATATATCTTTTTTTATTTTAAAGAATTCTGCTTCTGACCAAGATGAAATAACAGGGACTGGAGTTTTTCTCCCACCTAAAACAACTAAACATCAAGCAAGATATATTAAACAGCAGCTTTCAAGACATTGGATATCAGGCAACAAAGAATAGAGATGGAAAACAAAGTGAGTCCTATGATTGCCCCAGCAGTGAGGGGGAATCGAGGCAGAGCCTGGCAACTCCCCAAGGTGAGGAGATGAAGCTGGGAGTTGAGAAGGAAGAGTATTGGAGACAAGGGAGCTACAATGAGAGAGCTCTCCAGAGAGTTTCAGAGGCTTCTCCTGGAATCTTCAACTGAGTATTAATCAACATAGGCATATGATGGGAAAAACTCAAGGCCAATGAAAGAACCAATCAAAAGAATTAGAGGGAACAACCCTCAGAGCTCACATGGGACTTGGAACAGTTTCTGTTCCCACTAGGCAGAATGACAAATCTCATCATCCCTGGGATATTGGATAGAGTGCTCAAAAGCTGTCTCTATAGTATGCCAAAGTTAGCTCTAGACTAAATGCTCCCCCCCAAAAAAAAAAAGTTTAAAAGCAAGACTTTTAAAAGGATCAAATTGTTTCCAAATAACTGCATCCCATAACAAAGCTCAAAAATTTGTATAAGAAAACAAAATATCTGCATCCTAAAAATTAAAATTCACAATGTCTACCATCCAAGCAAAAATTAACAGGCATGCAATGAAGCAGAAAAATATAACCCATAATTAGGAGAACAATCAATTGAAAATAAACCCAAAATGACACAATGATAGAATTAGTATACAATTATATTAAAACAGCTATTATCACTGAATTCCATATGTTCAAGGATATAGAGAAAAAATTGAGTTTGTTAATTAGAAACATAAAAGATATAGAAAACAACCACATCATAATTGTAGAGCTGAAAACCACACCATCGAAGATTAAAAGAAAAAAACTGGATGGAATTAACAATAGATTACACACTATGGAAGAAATAAATGATTGTCAAACTTGAAAAAAATAGCAATAAAAACTATCCATAATGCATAATTAAATATAGAACATAAAACAATATTTTAACAATAAACAGAACATCACTGAGCTTTGAAAAAAATCAAAGACCTTCATATAAGTTTAATTGGAGTTCTGGAAGGAAAACATTTGAACAAATAATGGCCAAATTTTTCCAAATTTGATGAAAATGAGAAACCCACAAATAAAAAAAAATGTTAATAGATCCTAAGAAACTTGAAGGAAACTATACCAATGAACATCATACAAGAAACTTGAAGGAAACTATACCAAGGAACATCATACATTGTTCAAAACCAGTGAGTGATAAGAAGAAAACCTTCAAATCCAGATGGAAAAGACGATATTATAAAAATGAACTAGAATAACAGTAGACTTTTCATTGGTAACAATACAATCCTGAAGACAGTACTGAGGGAAAAAATATCAACCTAGAATTCTATACCTAGTAAAAATATCTTTCAAAAACTAAGGCAAAAGAAAGACTTTTCTCAAACATGCACAAGTTGAAAGTACTCATTGCCAGCAGACCTTCAGTACAAGAAATATTAAAGGAAATACTTCAAGCTAAAAAATAATGAATCCAGAAATCTGGGTCTACACAAAGAAATGAAGAGCACTAGAAATGTTAACTATGTGGGTAAATATCAAAGATTTTTCTCTTATTTTTTAAATCTCGTTAAAAAGTTAGCACAATGATTGTAGGATTTATAACATATGTAGAAGTAAAATGTATGACAATAGTACTGAAAAAATAATAGGCTGAGAAATAGAAGTATACTATTGTAAGATTCTTATACTATATATGAATAATATCATATGAAGGTAGACCATGATAAGTTAAAGATGTATAGTGTAAGCCCTAAAGCAACCACTAAAAAAAAAAAATGTAGGAGATAAAAATGGAATCATAAAAAGTACTCAAATCAAAACAAAGAAAAAGTAAAAGGGGAGTAAAGAACAAATGATGAGAAAATAGCAAGATTGTTGATTGAAAACCAACCATTTCAATGACTTACAATATAAATGGTCTAAACAACCCAATTAAAGGCAGAGATTGTCATATTTATAAAAAAGTAAGACTCAAATATATGCTGCCTACAATAAATCCACTTTAAATATGAAGACATAAACAGGGTAAATTGTTATAGAATACTCCAACCAAATGCAGCAGAATGCATATTAGTTTTGAGTACACACAAACACAGTAAGACTCATAATTAAAATGTCTAAGTTTAAAAGGATTTAAATCATACAAAGCATATTCCCCGACTACAAAGAAATTAAATTAGAAATCAATAACAAATGTCTCTGGAGAACCTCCAAATATCTGAAAAATTCTACATTTTTAAGTAACCCATGGGTCAATAGAGAAATTATAAAATATTTTGATATGAATGAAAATGAAAACATAACATCAATATTTGTGGGACGCAGGCTGCAATCATAGCATAAGAAAAGGAAGATGTTAGAGATTACAATTTGACTGAGGAGCAGAAGGCAATCAAGGCCACCTATCCAGGCAACCAGAAGTATGAGTATTTGGATAATACAATGATGTCCAGTTATATGCATGGGGAGATACTCTGGAGGAAGCATACAAACAATGTGCAATGGCCATATTAGGTTACATGACTGTGGAGCCCCTCCAAACAGTAGAAATATAAACCCAGGGAGATGACTTACAATCTCTTCTGTTTCATTTTTTGGATGAGTGGCTCTATAAATTCAGTGCTGATGAATTCGTCATACCCCAGGAAGTGAAAGTACTTAATAGTGATCAAAGAATTTTCAAATTATAGTCAGTTGGGTAGGGAGAAACTTCTACCCAGTTAGGGCAATAACATATTCAGCAATGCAGGTTTATAATGAAAAGAAGCCAAGAGTTTTTGTGATCACTGACATTTAAGATACCCACCTCCAAAAAAAGACTCTTATGAAACACTGTTTTTTTTCTCTTCCTTTTGAGAAGATACCATGATACCATGATATAAATTCTACAGTATCTGCTGATATATGGAGATTGCAGAACAGATATTTTTAACCTAAAGTGTGACTCTTATAAATGGAAAATCAAGGCACATTCTTGGTCTGTGTTAACCAAAGAGTCAAACATTAAGAATTCTTCAGGTGGCAAATATGGTTTCTCATTTACTAATTCCCTGCTGTAACAGAAGGTGCCTCACACCCTTCCACTGGAATGCCAGCCCTCCAGCCCGGCGTCAGAAGGGACCATTGGTGTTAGCTGCAGTCCAAGAGACTCTGAAGCCTCTGCATTCTTATCGAATACAGTTTGGAAAAATAATTATAATTTGAGAAATACTACAATCGGAAATTTGCTTTTCCTCCAGATTGGTTAAGACATGTATTTTGTATATGTACACTAAAAGAGGTTGTATTTTAGATTGCTGTGGGTCAGAGTCATCCTGTATTCCAGTTGGTTTTCTTAGAATAATTATAGTTAAACAATTGGAAGACTTCTCTTGAAACAGCCTTGGTTTTCTCTCTCACTTTTTTTAAGTACTGACTGATACATTGATACTTTCTTCTTTTCCCATAAGAAAAATTTGAAGCCTTTACAAATGGGTCATTCCTTCTAATATGTAATTTTATATTAAAGCTGGGATATTTATACAGCTAAAGAAGAAAAGGGGAATTTTAAAAATTACTTTGGTTTTTAAAAATTGCCTAAGTTCTTCATTTCTAAAGAGACAGGAGGCCAGGAAAACAACTTTAAAAGGATTTGAACTTTTCAAAGTAGATAACTTTTAAAAACTGAAAAAAAAGTTTTTGTGTGTGTGGGAAAGAGATAAAGCAGTACTTAGGCAGATACAGGATGAAAATAGGCCACTAACTCTGGTACTTGGGAGGAATTTTGTAATAAGAAAAATTCCCAGTATACTTTTGGGTATTGTGAAACAGATTATAGCAGATTAAGAAATAAATAGGAGTTAAGAAAAAAATGGGAAAAAGTTTGGAGTCCTTTTTAATGGAGAGTGTACTCTTTAAGAAGTTTAGAGGTCAAGGAAGGACAAGGGAGGGTAACTAGCTTTGAAAGAAAGTTTTAAGATAAATTTGATTAAAAGAATAGATTTTATTTATAGACCAGCAACACTTGGGTTAAGGGACAGAGAAATGTAGAAAATTCAGAAACAGCTTGGTTCATTAAAGGGAAAAAAGTAAAATCAGGCCTCAAACCATGTGCAAAACCCAATCTAGATGGAATCAAAACTGAAGTACAAAATATGAAACTATAAAGCTAATTGAAGAAAACACAGGGGAATAGTTTTGTGATCCTTAGATAAGGAAAGACATCTCAAATAAAATCAAGGATGTGCAAAACCATAAGGCAAAAATTGATAGGTCTGAATACATCAAAATTCGGATTTCTGTTCAATAAAGAACACACTAGACAAAGTTAACAAACAATTGAACTCAGAGGGTTTTATTTTTTGTTCTTTTAGTTTTTAGTTTTTGTTTTTGTTTGTACTGAACTGGGGTAATGGGGAGGAAACATCTCATCACATCATATCAAGGGTACCCACCATCAGCATGACTTATCACTGTTGATGTTGACCTTGATCACCAGACTGAGGTCCGTTAGGCTTCTCCACTATAAAGTTACTTCTCCCTCCCACCTCCACAGTTTTATTTTCTGGACTTTTTGGAAATCACAACCTGTAGCCCACAAAGTAGCTACATAAACTATTTTGAATTCTTCTGCGTGGGAGATTTGCGTCTTCTCCTCACGTCTTTATTTACTCAATCATTTATTTCAGCATGGACTCGCGCATATTTATTTTATACTTTGGGTTAAAACTTACAACTGCTTAATTTTGGAGCTCAGATTGTCCGGTGTTGACCCCTGGGGGCGCTTTCAGTTCACCCGTGTTCGTTTTTAATTTTTAATATGGATAGATACAACCTACATTTGTAAAAAGCTCTTTGGGGTCCTTGGTAAATTCTAAGCGTGCAAAGGGGTCCTGAGACCAAAAAGCTTGAGAACCCACATGACCCCAACACCAGGTGTGGACGTGATTCTTCCGCGGGAAGAGGAAGCACCTATGGGGAACCCACTTCTCCCTCCCACGCTCGCTCCCCACACATTTTCTCTGGGTCTGGGTCTGAAACGCACGAGTCCCCCACGAAAACGCAGCTCACCCTGCCACGCGTTTCCAGGAAACGCCACTGCGGGGCGCACGGCCCACAGAGTGAGTCACTACCAGCGAGTCAGGACCCGGCCACATCCTGGGCTCCTGGCTCCGCGCTTTACTCGGCGAGGCGGGGCCCTGGCCTGGCGGCTTGAGAGGTTCGATACCCGCTCCAGGCCCTGCTGGCTCGCGCTCCTGGGCCCCATCAGGCACGCAGGTGCGGCGCCCGCAGAAAAGAGCGCGCCTGCGGCAGCGGCAGGGCGCGCAAGGAGGACCAGCCGGTTCTGCAGTCCTCGGACGGGCGCCCCCATGCCCTCCACCTGCGAGGCGCTGCTGAAAGCACCCGGACAGCTCCCTGCTCTCCGCCCTCCCTTCGCGGGCCCGCCTGGGCCCCGCAGACCCTTCCCTCTGCAAGCGCACGACAGACAGATAAATGGTTGCAGCTGGAGGCCGGGCTAATTGATACAATAAGTTCTGTAATTGCCTCGAAAATAAAGTAATGATTTGGCAGAGGGAATACTTTGATCTTATCAGCCAAGAAAGAAAGACCTCTCCAAATGAAACTTTAGAGAGCGGTTGCACTGCCTCCCTTACCCCTCCCTCTGGTCTCCTGTTCCCTGCCTGACACTCCAGGCTTTTCAAGAAAGGATGGAGGGACCCGTCTCCTGTCCTCCTACAATGACTGAAGACTAGGCACACATATGCATGGGTTATGTGTGCAGAAGGGGTGGTTTCGGGGCTGTTCAGGAACAGGGGGATGGCTGGACTGATTTCTCCAGCCCTCAAGAAGCTGTAGAAAAGGAGACAGGGGTGGGGTAGGGGGAGGAAGCCAACTGGGATTATGAAAAACCAGACCCGGCTCAAGCTTGATGAGATCTCTTCTACAGAGATTTGGGTTTTTCAGGCAGGAGCGCATAACAGAAGGAGAACCTGGGTCCTGCCTTTTCCAAGAAGCTGCGTGCGCACACACACACATGCACATGCACACGCACACACCCCGACTCTGCGCTGTGGGTGTCCCTGCCTGGCAGAGGCCCCAGCACAAAGAGGATTAGAGAGATGAGCTAATCTGGTTGATATCCCAGACGTGGCCCCAGAAAGGGACCTTGCCCGTCCTGATGTTTAAGGGGGTGAGGAAGTGAGTGAGGAGTCTTCCTTTGGGGACCCGCTAGCCAACAGTATCAGAGACTCCTAACCACTGGGGTCTGAAGGATGCCGAGGTCCTGACCTCGGGATCAAACTTAGGGAGCGGAGAAGCAGAGGTCTTGGACTGTGCCTGTAGGAACCAGAGAGAGAGGAAGAGAGCAACAGGCCCCCACAGGGGAACTCAATCTCCACCCTGCTTGTTTCATCAGGGAGGAAACTGAGGCCAGGAGTTGGAACGTGACCCACAGAGTCATGCAAGTCACGCGTGGCTGGGTTGGGGGGAAAGACTCCAGTTTTCTGATTTCTTTCAGTCTAATGCACTTTGTACTGTATTGCAGGGACTGCTGAGGAAGCTGTGAGACAGAGAGCAAAAGAAAATGAGAGACAAAAAGAAAAGATACACACCAAGAATAATACAGAGAAGAACACACAGAGACTGAGACAGCCACAGAGTCAGAAACGACATGGACAGAGACAGATGGGGAGACTAAAAGAAGAGTGAGAGAGACAGTTCCACAGATTCATACAGAGAGAGAAAGATGGAGAGACAGAGATGCAGGCCAAGAGATGGAGAGTGACAGCAACTGAGGAGACAGATGCAGACAGAGGAGGAAAGGCAGGCAGACATAGACACAGAGAGAGACAAATGATGATAGACAGACAAACGGAGAGGTAGGAACAGACACCGTGACAGAAATGAGCCAGGAGGAGCAGACCCAGAGAGACACAGAAAAGAGGCATGGGGAGAGCAAGGGGCAGAGTGAACCAAGAACAGGAAGAAGGCAAATAGCGTCCTCTGCAGACTTGTCCATTGGAAGCAAATCTCACTTCCAGATCTTTCTGGGGCCCAGAACAGGTGGCGGGGAGAGAAAGAGAGGTCGGTGCTTAGCTTATTTGATACAAGTAGATTGGGAGAGGGGGGCCAGGGGCAAAGTGGGAACTACCCTCCCTTGGGGTTAGACTGATCAGTGACCACCCAGGATCCCAGCAGTACGCCCACTGGCCTCACACAGAACCTGGGCCACCCGCCCAGGATGGCTGTCAGCCCGCCCACCGCCTGGCTCCAGTCTGATTACAGCCGAAGTGCTAAAAGGCTCCAGACACCCCCCCCCCCGTGTCCCGCCTCCCAAACCCTCCCTCCCCAGCTCCCTCTTTTTCTTTCTCCCAGGCTCCTTGGGGAGCAGTCTACCCCTGTTTGGCCACTGGCTGGCGGGCGAGGATGGGAGGAAGGGGGTCCCTGCCCTACCAAGCTCCCTTCCCTGGTTTGGGGCTGGATGCTCCTTCCTTGCAAGGACCTCTTGGCCTGGTCTCCTTGAGACATGTTCCATGCCCCGCCTGGGAGCTCATAAATACCAAGCAGCAGCCGGTCAGGCTGTGTACAAAGCATGGATCCCCACCCCAGCCCCCTTAAAAGCCCCTGGGTTCTTCCGGAACTCCCTTCTCTTTCTTAGACACCTGCATGGGGAGGCTGGGGAGGGAGAGAAAGGGGCAAGGGGTGGGCACTGGGGGCCTGTGTGAACCTGGAGCCATTTCAAATGAGACTGGCTTTGGTTTGCAAAGCAATCGCAGGAAAGGCAGCTCAGGGCCCCTTGTGCAAGCAGCAGGCGCAGGAATTCCTTGACTCTCATCCAAACCTCCCCCCAGCCCCTTCTCGGCCTTTCTCTCTGCTCATTACCATCCACACCACCTCCCACCCACTGGGAAAGAGAGAAGGTCATCGCCAAAGGGGCCCAGGGAAGGGGGGGGGCCTCCTGGGAAGTGGGGAGGCCCGGTGGAATAAGAGCTGTTTACCCACACCAAACTCCTTGAGCTCATCTCCACTCAGGGCCAGTAGAAATTCAAAATCATTCTGTCCCACGCAGCTGAGAATAGTGAAAGAAGATGAATCTTAACTCGAAGTGGCCCCCAGTAGGGAGCGGAGTAATAGGCGCAATATCAAGGGTGAGAGAGCACTCACTTTTGAGAGGGCAGGAGGCTGTGGCGCCACCTTGAGGCAGAAGGAAGAGCTGGCTCTGCGGCGGGCTGGAAGCTGTCCCGCTGGAAGCCTGGGATGGGAGAGGGCCTCTGGGATTTTCTTTAGGTCTCTGCTGACATCTGCAGCATGCAGCCGCGAACGGCCTAACATAGTGTGCCACCCTCGGATGGCGTCATTGTATTTGCAAGAAAACGCCTCGGATATAGGACACTTTCACTCTTTCTGTGTCATTTAGGATGCCCTGGCCAGTGCAGGGCACACAGCAGGTGCTCAATAAGTGACTATGTGACTCCATGCGGGGTCCTCCAGACCAGAACTTGACTCCCAAATCAGCGACTGTTCGCCTGGCTCCCATTGTAGTGGAGGGCGGGGGCGGGAGGGGGCGGTTTGCGGGCGAGGATGGGAGGGAGGAGTAAGTCAGGCGCTGGCCTGCGCCTCTGGCCTTGACCCTCTGCTTGGAAGCCCAACAACAGGCCCTTGCGTGAGGAGCTGAGCTCTCTCCAGTGGTGTCTAGGACCTTGAGACTGGAAGTTTATTTTGAGATTTGAAGCTCCAAAGTGGCAGATCCCAGAAAACCTCTTCTCTGGCTCCGTATTTGTTCTCCAGTTAAGTGGTTGAGTGCAGCTCTTGCAGTCAGCTGGCTCCCGCAGCCCCGGGGCCCTCCTGGGGAGCCGGGGGCTCAGGAAGAAGAGGAGGAAGGAGCAAAACCCCATCCTGGGTTGTCCACTCAGTGCTAGAGGTACCCTGTAAGCACTGGGGAGAAGTCTTGTCCCTCACCCACTGCCCTCCCTCTTGAAGCCGCTGATGTTTCTGGGCGCGCCCCCCGCCCCGTCCCAGCTCAGCAATATGCTTTAATAGTTGAGCATCTATATAGTGCCAAGACACAGTCCCACTTGACTATGAAGACAGCTGAAGCCAGAGAAGGGGCCTCGTAAATGAGTTTGGGGCCCATGTGGGCGAGTCCACCCAAGGTTAGGGCTGATGTGATCATGTCCAGCTCCCCACCCTGCAACCTCGGCCCATATGTAGAAATAAACACAGGGCCAGAGTCACACCCAGGCCTAAGCACACAGGGGAGTCTGGGAGAGGCTGCTAGAGCTTGCAGACTGCTGCCCGGCATCAGGGTGGGGCCGGGCTGGGAGGAGGTGAAAGAGTGGGTCCAAGGGAAGGGGTCTTGCCAGGAATGAGCCCACTCCTCTCTCACCTGCCCCTCTCAGGGGAGCTCAGCAGAGTCTGCTCTGCTGCTTTTTCAGGAAATAGAAGGGCCCACGGGAGCCTCCCAGACTAAGAGAAAGGAGAGAAGGGAAGGGGGTCAGCTGGCTGGTTGGTCTTTCTATTCGACCCTCCCTCTCCCACTCCCATCGGACTCCTGCACAACTCCACTTTCCCCCTCCCCACCAAGGGCGGGCACCTTCTGCCCTGCATGACTTGGCCCACCCCTGTTACCTCTCTGAACTCCTCTCCTCCCTAGCTCCCTCTGCACCAGCTGGCTACCGGCTGGCCAGCTCTGCACACCGGCCCACTCCCACCTTAGGGTGGCTGTACTCACTGTTCCTCAGTTTGGGATGCTCTTCACCACGTATCTGCCTGGCTGGTTCCATGCCTCCTTCAAGTCCTTGCTTGAATGTCACCTCCGTGAGGCCTCCTGGGCCAGCCTAGTTACAGCTGTTTCTTCCCCGCTGTGCTGATGGCTTTCTAAGACACTACATGTTTTACTTACGATGCATACTGTTTAGCGTCTATCTTCTCCCAACAGAGAGTAAACTCCATGAGGGCAAAACTTGTTTGGCTTTGTTCGCTGATGTGTCCTCGGTGTCCGAGCACAATCTGGAACATTGTAGGGAATAAGTATTTGTTGAATTAATGAACACACTCTACCCCCTGTCACCGAAGGTGAGGTAAAAGAGTAAGAGGTGGGGAGAGGAACTAGAGGTCCCTCTGACCCCTTCTTCCTCGTCCCCGCCTCCGGGATGTCTGCAGCCTCTCGGCGGCCAGCTGTGCCCTGTCTGCTCGCACTCCAGTGTCTCTGACACCCCCTGACCAAGAGCTGACAGTGAGTTTGCGGTTGAGGGAGGTGGGCAGTTTCCACCGCGTTGTTTGCTTCATAGTTTAGATGAATCACGAGGAGGCTCACCAAAGACACCTGGGAATGAGGGGCTAAGAGAGAGAAACTGAGGCTTGGAGAAGGGGTTGAGGCCAGATCCCAGGTGAGCTCTAGAAGTTGGAAGACCCAGAGCTTTATAAAGAATTTTACGTCTCTTAAGGGCCACTTTGCCCCTCAAGGCTCTACCTGCCACCCTGGGCAGTGCGGTGGGAGAAGGGGCGGGGGTGGAGAAGAGGGGAGTCGCCGGCTGCCGTCAGCACCACCCACCCCTTCCCGATCTACCACGCCCCCAGGCGGTGTGCGGAGGAGGGAGCAGGGGGGAGGAGGGAGGGTGGAAACGCGAAGGAGAGAAATGGCTCCGGGGCTCCCCCTCTCTCAGCAGGACCCCCACCCCGGCCTCTGTTCGGGAAAGCCGCCCAGCTGTTTCTGATTCTTTGGGACTCGCAGCCCCGCCCAAGGGGGCGGGGGGCCGAAGCACCGGGGCAGCCGGGGAGACTGAGCCCTGCTGCGCCCCGGGAGGGAAAGGGCGGGGAGTGCGTGTGGGGCCCGCAGGTGCGCCCCCTCCATTCGGCCACTGACTGCTGGGCCACAGGCCGGAGGGTAGCAGCGGGCCGGGCGGGCCGGGCGGGTGGGCAGGAGCCAAGTCTAAATGTTGTCTGGGGTTGCGGTGGGCAGTGGGTGGGAGGAACCAGGGACAGCAAGCCCCAGAGACAGAAGCCCCTACGCCCGAAGCTGGCTGCCCAAGGCGCCCCCGTTGGCGCCGTTGAAAGGGAGTAAAGATTCTCCCGCAGCTTCCCTGGGCAGAATTCTACCCATTTCACAGAAGCGCAAGGCCGCAGAGGGCCGGAGCAGACGAGTGCGTGCTCTGTGCTCAGCTCCAGCATCCCCGTAGGTTAGCGGACAGGGGCAGTGCCTGCCGCCCCCCTACCTCCGAGCTCCGGGCCCTCGCCCACGGAAGTCGGGGTTGCCGAATGAAGGGCGCTAGGACCCGGTGGCGCGGCGTCGGCAGAGCCCGGGCGCCCTGGGCGCTGAGGGGCGCCGCTGCGCCCGAAGCATCCCGCGGGGGCAGGTGGGGGCGCGGCGCGGCGCTGGGGCGCGGAGGGCGGAGGCGGCCGCCACACCTCGGGCGCAGCGGAGCGCCGGGGCTGCGCGGGCGGAGCCGCCCTGAGGGCCGCGCGTGTCCCCGGCCTCGGCCCCGCCCCGTGCCGTCCAATGAGAGCCCGCGGCCGCAGGGGTTGTCCGCACACTCTGCCCGCAGCCCCACTCCGCGTCGCCGACCCCCTGTCGCCGACCCCCTGACACCGCATCCCGCGCTCCGCAGCGCGCGCCCCAGTCCGTGAGCTCAGTGCGGCTGCGGCGGCTTCCGGACGCCGCTCCCTGCGCCCCGGTCCCCGGAGTCCAGGTGTTCCTAGGTCCCCAGCCGTCGGCGAGCCCATGGCCCCCCAGGGGGGTGAGTAGGAACAGCCTGAGTGCCCCCAGCCGGTGCCGCGTCCACGCCCCTCCGGGCCGCGCGGCGGGGTCTCCGCAGAGCTATGCTGAGGCCGGGCGGTGCGGAGGAAGCCGCGCAGCTCTCCGCCCGGCGCGCCCGCGCCCCCGTCCCCGCGCCCCGACCCGCGGCCGCCGACGGCTCTCGGGCCTCGGCCCGCCTCAGTCTCGCCTGCCTGCTGCTTCTCCTGCTGCTGCTGCTGACGCTGCCGGCCCGCGTGGACTCGTCCTGGTGGTGAGTGTGGCTCTCAGGGTTTGGAGGGTGAGGCGCTGGGTCACAGACGCAGAGGGGAAACACAGCTCCTGGCACCCGCTGCTCGGGAGACCCGGTTGTCGCTTCGACGGAGTTAGAGAGGTGCCGGGCAGGGCTGTCACTGGAGCTGCTACGGAGTGGCGGGGACAGAGGTGGGGGAGACAGGAGAGCGCCGCGCCTTCCCGCCCCGATGAGGTGGGTGCTGGGTGTTTGGAACGAGGACGCCCTGTGGTCAAAGGCTTTCCAGGCCCCCATATGCTATGCCCCCTGTATTTCAGCTCAGTCCTTTTAGGGTAAAAGCTGCCTTCCGAGTTTATCTCCGGGTGAATTCAAAAAAGCAGTCGCCCATCTGAGGTCTTGGATGTCCAACAGGAACCCCTGATCGCCTAGGGCTGCCACCCTGGGAAGTGGAGAAAGGGGCGGCTGGCGAGGGCTGAGCAGCCTCTCCTCTCTCGTCTGGGCATTCGGTAACGCGGTAGGGCTCTGATGAGGACGCAGCACCCAGCGCAAGGCTTAGACATGGAACCGTGGCAAAAACACCCCCATCAACTCCCACAATTAAAACAAAACACTCGCGTTTTCATAATTTAGGCATTTGTCTTCAGCCTGTTTTCAGGACGTCACTTCAAACTTTGATGTCTCCATTCTGTCTTCTTTTTCTTCCCCAGCTGACTCTCCCCTCCCAGAACTAGAGGCTTCTGGAGTCCCCCAATATTGAGACCCTCTCCTCCGATTTACTCCAGGCCTTAAACTCCCGACACTTCACAAGAGGGTAGACGAGGCAAAGGCATTAAAATCCACTGGCTGGCTGTTCTTCTCCAGCACCTCCCCCACCCTCAAGCCCTGGATGGCACTCATCTTTTTCTTTCTGGAAGAGCTGCTCTCCCTCCTTCCCCACCTTCTGGGGCTCAGGGCAGCTGGGACAGTGGAGAGTCAGCTCATCTTTCCTTTTCGCTCCCTCTAATCAAACTGGCCTCTAGGACTGGGCTGTCGCCCTTCTCTACCCATGCAGTACCCCACTTTCCTTATTCTGCCCTTCCCTAACCTGCCCCGACCCCACCACCACCTCAGAGTGTGGTCTCTTCTCGCCTTGCACCCTGTTTTCTCCTCTTGACTTGGAATCTTGGCTGGAAGGGCGAGGGGTAGCTGGCTGAGGGGCCAGCAAGCTCAAGCCGCAGATTCCTATCATTTCAAGATGCGTCTCTCACCATCTCCACCCCATCCCACTCCCACCCCATTTTCCTGTTTCAGAAAAATATCTCTTTTAGATCTTTTTTATCTCTGCCGTGTTGGGGAAGGCAAGGAGGGGAGCTCTGGATGGGGGAGCAGGGAGGCCCATATCTTACATCTGGCTTGAAGCATTCCTTTAGAAAGGGAAAGGGAAGAATAGGGGATGAGGAGAAAAGCCTTTCAAAGTTCAGAATGAGCTTAAAGCCACCCTTTACCTTCAAGGGCTCAGTTTGGCCGGGGACTTGCATCTTCAATGGCCCTTTAGGAAAGGATGCAGTGACCACTGCACATCTTTATCCCTCCCAGGTGGCAATTTGCTTTTAGGGACTCTTGATTGCTTCTTACCAGTTTGGGAGGCTGTCTTGGAGACCACTTGGTGTTTAGGTGAGAAAGTGTCTGGTAGTTTCAGCATCCTGGTCGTGGTCCCTAAAGACCCATTTGGGGTCTTCCTAGTCCCCCTCCTCTCCCCTTGGCTATTCCCTCTCCCTTTTCCTTTCTCTACTAATCTCTCCCCCTCCCCCCACATGGTTCATATTAAAGATTTTGGAAAAACTCCTGGGTGGGAGAGCTAGCTTGGAAGGCAGGCGAAGACACAGAGGGATTCAGCAGTCCTGTGAAATGGAGGAGGGCAGCAGCAGGGCCAGGCTGCGGAGCGAGTGCAGGGGTTACTTCAGTCTCCTTGCCTCACACCTGTCATAGCTGCAGCCCCAGATGCTCGCCTCAGTGGGCACCACTTCTGGGACAGAGTGGAAAGCTGCTTTCTAAAGGCAGGACAGGCCCCCAAAGGGATTATTTCTCTTTCCCTTAGGAAAAAAACTGGCAAGATTGATATTCTGTACAACTCCTGGAAGAGATGCTGTTGACTGTGTGTGTGTCCGTGTTCCACTCTGGAGCAGAAGGCGATCACTGTCACCAGCTAACAGTCTGCTCTTCCCCACAGCCCTCCCCCTCCCCTTCAGCACCACTCCCCTCTCCCGCCTTTAACTGCAGGAGGAAATGATGGTCTCTTTTCATAATCTATGACCAACAGAACAAGAAACAGGGGGCTCTTGGCATGTGCTTCCCTGTTCCATTTTGCATTCTGCAGGAGGCTGCACATAGGGAATCACAAGAGCAGGACTGTGTTCAAGGATTCACGAAGGGAGAGGAACAGACACCAGCATCGTGACACCAGCATCACTGTAACCGACAACATTTAACAAGCCCTCACTAAGCTCCAGACACCATGGCTAAATACCTTATGAGCGTCATCTTCAACCCACCAAATAATCCAGTGATGTAGATACTATTTCCCCATTTCACACATGAAGCAAGTGAGGGAGAGGACAGTGGTAAGAAACTCAAGTTCACGTCAATTTGAGAGCCAGATCGGTGTATTCTTGGTTAAGCACTGTGCTCTTCTCTTGCCCTTGGAATGGAAGTGAGCTTGGATTTTGGAATGAGATGTCCTTGGTTCACCTGGTTCTTTTCTGACCAACTCTGATGGACAGAGCTGGGCACTACCACTGACTCTCCCCGAACCTCATTTTCTTCACCTGTAAAATGGAGATCTCTCTCTCTCTCTCTTTCTCTCTCTCTCTCTCTCTCATAGGATCTTTGTGTAGAAAAATGTTTTGTGAACTGTAAAGTACCATATAAATGATGTTGTATTACAAGACTGAGGGAAGGTAATTAAGTTTTATCCTTGTAGTCAAAGCCCTGTTTGGGCTGGGATGAACCATGTACACTAGGGGCTGTAAAAGAAAGGCAGAAAATAAGAGGATCCCTGGCCTCATTAAAAAGACACAAACATAAAACATCTGCCAATGGCTGGCCATTGTCCACAAGGAGTAAAGCTATCATTAAAATGAAGTTTATGACTACCAGCGGGGAGAAGGGAGTTGGAAGTAAATCGGAGCAGTTAGGTGTTTATTCAACAAATAGTTAAGTACCTACTGTGTGCCAGACACTGTTCTAGGTACTGGGGATACTGAGCAAAACAGACAAAAATCTCTGTCTTTATGGAGCAGTGCATCCAAATCACCAAGGGATGCTGGTAAAATGCAGATTCTGAATCAGCCTGCGATAGGGCCCAACGTTCTGCACTTCAGACATCCCCAGGTGATGCTGTCCTGCTGTCCTGGGGTATACTTTGAGTAGCAAAGGGCTTAGAGTATAGAGTAGGGTATGAGTCATTTTGTCAAAGGAAGGGATGTGAATTGGTCAAAAGCAGGTGAAGTGAACATTCTGGGGCAGGTAGCTGGGAAGGAAGTGAAAACTTCTGGAAGGGTTAACAGAGCTAAAGAGCCAGGGGTATCGGCCCTTCTACCAGCCCATGAGCTGGGGGATGCCTTAAACATCTTTGTGCCCCTAACAGCTGAGCTGAGTCCTTGCACATGGTAGACGTTTTACAGGCATATGTTGAATTGAGAAGGGGACGGGCTGGGCCTTAGGCTCAGTTCTGTTGGAGCTCCCCACACCTACCACAAGGGGATGACCACTGGTCAGCAGGCAGGTGCCCTGCTCTGCAGAATCTTGAAGCAGCTACTTAGTGGACTGAGGGTGGTCGTAGGAGAAACTTAATTATCTTCCCATCTTACATAGCTAACAGACATTCCCACGCTCAGTGAGGATGTAACAAGAAGGACCAATGTGGGCTGCAGTAGAAAGGATTTAAGTCAGACCACAGGAAGGACTTCTAGCCAGAGTTTGGCCTGCCTCACTCCAGACTGTCTCATGAGGGCAAGATTACTGGCCTCCCATGCCCATCCAACCCCCCTCTTCCAGAGACCCAGTAAAAAAAAAAAACACCCATTGCCTAAGGCAGTACTCCAGGCTGAACTGAGGAAGCAGAACGTGGTGAGACAGGGACCAGCTCCAACTCCAATGTCTTGATTCTCCAAACAAAGCACCGCGGCAGTGGGTGTAACTCTGGGCTGTGCGTCAGGCAGCCCTTTCCGGCCTGGCCCAGACAGGGGTGTTTATTTTGTTTGTTCCTGGAAGCTGTTGCCCTGATGGACAGTGCTGGGGATGCTGATCCCATGGGATTTCTCAGTGATGGGTCAGCCTTCTCACCCCTCCCAGGGGACAGATGGGCCCCATCAGCCCTGCTGAGTTTCAGAAGAGGCAAGCATCAGCCCTCCTTGTGTTTGTTTGAGTTGGTGTCACCAGTGGTGATCCAGTCTGTGGGTGAGGGCTGGGTGTGTGAATTGGAGGGCAGGTCCATGGAGAGCCCAGGGAAGTTCAGCTTTTCCCCTTCACCCACTGGCCACCTTCCCTTCTCTTCACCCACTTCTAGGCCCATTTGGGGGCCTTTACCCAACCATAGGCTCATTCACAGCCCAAACCAAATCTTTTCTGTCTGTAGCAGCAACTGCCTTCCTTGGCCCCCACCTACTCAGGAAAGGGGAGAGAAGGCATCCTTTAACATGTTAGGACAGAAAAATAGAGAATTCTCATCAAATCGAGAAAGGTGCTAGGTGTTAGAAAAGGGAGCGAGATGTGGGTGAAAAGGTCAGACCTCATTTGATGGCCTTGTGGGGAGAAAAGATGAGGATGTATTCCTGTCTTCTCTCTAAAATGGTCTTCCTCTGGCTTGTGGTGGTGTCCAGGGCTAAGAGTGTTCGAATGAAGAGAAGATAATGGCCTTGAGAAATTTAAGAATGACTCTAGCAACCCACCTATCTTTTACTAGCCCACTCCAGATGATCTTATAACTGTTCATATTGGGCAAATTGGGGATGGACTATGGTGAGTCACACTCTTGCTTTATCTCAGCTTCTGGCTTCCCACTACAATAGGTCTTTGCCCGTGCAGGTCCATGCAGGACATCCTGCCCTATAGGTTGTGGGGAAAGGGAGGATTTTGAAAAACCCAAGACTCAGTAGTTAAGAAAGGCTATAGGGTCTAGAAATAAAGGGTACGGGGAGGAGAGTTGGGAGTGGGGTCTTCCACCCCATACCTCAGCATTAGGAACGAGGATTTTTAGTTAGATGAGTCTGACTAGAGCTATAAACATTACTCAGAATTGCCCACTATGTCTCTTCCCACCGGCCCCTCCCTGTCTCCATCCTTCTTCCCTCAAACCATCTCTTCATGGACCAGCCTCGCAGGATGTGCCGCTTACATGTGGGTGTAAGTGTGTTGTCTCAGACTCCAGTTTTGTTAGTTTATTTTTCCATGGGGCTCTTAAAGTTTATTAAATAAACAGGCAATGGGTTTATGTGACATGCCCATCACTTCTTGTGTACGTGACACATGCCTGGCCTGTGTTCTGGTAGTGTGTGTCACTCTGGCCTTTGGCTGAGGAACTGTTAATGGTGGGAGACCACTTAATTACTCTCTCTGCAACTACATAACTATTTCTCCAGAACTTGTGGGAAACAGTTCTACCCATCAGGCTCAGGGAATGTGGGTTGGGAAAGGGGAAGGGACCATAGCAAGGTCTAAATGCCAAACCTTTCCCTGTCTATTCCTCTCCTAATGCAGAAGAAGGGCTGGGATGCTCTGACAGGGCCATTTCCACCTTACAGGTACATCGGGGCACTGGGGGCCCGAGTGATCTGTGACAATATCCCTGGTCTGGTGAGCCGGCAGCGGCAGCTGTGCCAGCGTTACCCAGACATCATGCGCTCAGTCGGTGAGGGTGCCCGAGAATGGATCCGAGAGTGTCAGCACCAATTCCGCCACCACCGCTGGAACTGCACCACTGTGGACCGGGACCACACTGTCTTTGGCCGTGTCATGCTCAGAAGTAGGGGCCTCTTCCACCTTGCCTAGCTCCTTCCATTCTGTGCTTGGGGTGGTGAGTGCATAGGACAGGTGTGAGCCCCTCTCCCCTCTCCTACACACTATCTCATAATCAGAGGAACAGGGCAGGCAGAGCCCAAGACAGTAGGGAACAGACCCTTCGTACCTTAGATATGTAGCCAGGAGCCCCTCTAAGTCCCAGTGTTCTGGATGATGGGACAAAGGAACTGCATTCCCAAGCACCTCCATCTTTCTTCCTCACTTTCCTGTGGGTTTCCACGTGCCATCAGGCTGAGGACTAAGTATGCCTGCTCTGTTCTTATCACCACCATCACTACCCTCACGCCAACACTCCCAACTCTACAGTAATGGGAGCAAGGGATAAACAGAAAGGTGATATGTAAATATTTGGAGAGTCAGCAGCTTGGCCCCAGCTCAGCAAAACTAAGCAAAGCTAGACAATAAACTAGGAGAAAGGGAAAGCGATGAGAATCTGGAGGTGTGGGGGTACAGGAGTAATGATTCATCAATTCCTAAGCAGTCGGCTGGTGGTGGCGGGGAGGAGAGGAGGAAGTAGCCTATTTCTCCAACAGGCTGACCTCTGGACTGGGGTCTCCACTGTTGGGGAACTGTCCAGCAGAGTGGGCCTGAAAAGGCCTGTAATGTGGACTAAGGCAGGCTTAACTGAGTCAGAGCTGGCACCCAGTGGGAGATGATTCACCCTGAAACTTTTCAATGGATGGACCCAGGGAGTTTAGAAGGAGGCAAGAGTACAGGTCAGCCCCAAAGGTCAGCTGCGTAAAGAAGTGGATAGAGAGTAGTGAGGGCTAGGGGAAGGGGTCAAATGCTCTGGGGAATGCTCTGGGAAGGAAAAGGCAATGTGAATAAAGTGGGTGCATGAGGTTGCTCTGAGAAAAAAAAAAAGAGGAGAGACTTCACGGTTGGAGGCTAAATGGGCTGAAGAAGGAGATAGACACGGGCCTCTTTCCCGAACCACACTTCTGCCTTTCTCTCTGTAGGCAGCCGGGAAGCAGCATTTGTGTACGCCATCTCGTCAGCAGGGGTGGTCCATGCTATTACGCGCGCCTGCAGCCAGGGCGAACTGAGTGTGTGCAGCTGTGACCCCTACACCCGTGGCCGACACCATGACCAACGCGGGGACTTTGACTGGGGTGGCTGCAGTGATAATATCCACTATGGTGTTCGCTTTGCCAAGGCCTTTGTGGATGCCAAGGAGAAGAGGCTTAAGGATGCCCGCGCCCTCATGAACTTACATAACAACCGCTGTGGTCGCACGGTCAGTACCCACTGTGCATGTGCATTCATCGTTTCCATGGGGGGACCCGTATATGTGATCACGGACTAAATGTGAAGGTGGAAGCGCTGAAGGCTTCTGGGTTACTTCCAAATGCCCTAACCCCTGGGACAGGAGCAATAAATGCAAGGGAGCTTGGGAATACTTAGGTTCAGCCAGGTGCAAAACAGTGTTCACAAAGGTGGAAAGCAGGGGAAGGAGGCAAAAAGAAGGGAAGTAATTTTTTGAGAAGGAAAGAAACTGCTTCCATAAAGACTGTTCTAGTCACTGGTATTCGGGCACCTCCTCTGTGCCCAGTCCTGTGCTGGAAAATGACATGCTACACAAGTAGAAGGCATGGTACCTTGAACTCTAAAACGTGAAAACTGGAGCTGTACCAGCATACTGTAATCATGGACAGAATCTATGGCTCTGAAGTTCAAACGGCCTGTCATGAAAAGGAAAGCACTGTTGGTCCGAGAAGGTTTTCTGGAAGAAGAGGTCCTTGTATTTGATCAAGAAGAATGAGTGGGATGTGATGGGGGAGAGAACACCAGTGGCTCCACTAGCTAGCCAGCAGCAGGTCCAGCAGGCCTCAGGGCACTCACCCTTTTAGTCCTAGGGATGACTGAAAAGTGCCCTGACCGGCTGCCTCTCCCTTCTCTGCCTCTCCGCCCGCAGGCTGTGCGGCGGTTTCTGAAGCTGGAGTGTAAGTGCCATGGCGTGAGTGGCTCCTGTACCCTGCGCACCTGCTGGCGTGCACTCTCAGACTTCCGCCGCACAGGTGATTACCTGCGGCGACGCTATGATGGGGCTGTGCAGGTGACGGCCACCCAGGATGGCGCCAACTTCACAGCAGCCCGCCAAGGTTATCGCCGTGCCACCCGGACTGACCTTGTCTACTTTGACAACTCCCCAGACTACTGTGTCTTGGACAAGGCTGCAGGTGAGTAAGGAAAGCATGTGGGGACATGGAGTCCAGTTCTCAGTGCGGGCATCCTTGGGTAGTCAAGGTCTGTTCAGCCTTAAGAGTTAGGGAGGGGATGCTTTGGGAGGAGTCAGTCTCTTCTGGACATGAAAACCTGTAATGAGATTGATGATACATGCCTCAGTTCACCAGGCACAGTGCTGCCCAAGCAGAGAGGAGGTCCGTAAGATACACAGGAGTGACAGAGACTGCTCAGTGAATCTTAAATGAGTCACCCATTCTCAGTACTGAGCAATGTGTGGGCTTCACAGAAGCATAAGATGAAGCATAAGATGCAGGCTCTTTAAAATCTAGCTAAGAAATGTAATGTAACAGGTAGACAAATGCAACTGCAAAAAAAGAGATGACTGGAGAAATCAAGAGAAGCTGATCTGAAAAAGTGGAATGTAAGCTGGTTCTTGAAGTGTGAGGATTATATGGATGGCTAGAGAGAACAGGCAGATAACTGTCTACACATCAGCAGAGTAGTAAGTGAGAAAGTACAGGATCTGTTCTAGGAACAGAGAGATTAATCTGAGTGAAGGTTTCGGGTAAGGGAGATTACAGGTGGAAAGACAGGTTGAGATCAGACCATGAATAACCTTGAAAGGTTTTATCCAGCATGCTGCCACTGAAGATTCTGAAATGGAGTTAGGGAAGCAAAGAAAGAGGCAGTATTTACCAAAGAACAACCACTGGCAGAAAGTAGCAAACAGTTATTTTCCAGTCTTTTCCAGATATTTGCAGTGGAATTCTTGGGGATGCGGGGAGGTGGGATGGTATTCCCCCCAAAGAGTGGAAGCTACCATCCTGGCTCACATTTCAGGCTCCGATAGGTTAAACTGGGAACAACATGCCACGTAACGGAGCTGCTCTTCCCCTGGTTACTGTCATGGGCTCTCAGGCTCATGTCTGCAGACCCAGCGGCCAGGACTTAGGTGAGGTGGAGCCAAAAACCTCAGCTGTCTTCAGTAGCTTGTTTTTACCCATCACTGTCGTTCCTGGAGAGTCAAGTGGTTCAGAGCAAAACTGGGCACAGAAACAGGGTGGGGCTCCACCCAAGTAACAGAGAAAGTAGTCTGTGTACTTTGAAGGAAGGGTGCTAGGTGAGAAAAGGTTGAGATCCCCGATTTGCCTAGTGGTTTCCTGCCCGTAGGTTGTGTTTTCTTCCCATGTGTTACAGTCGAGAGGGCCACTCTCCAAATGCCTGGAAATAATTCCCTAACCTCTGGCGTGTACACCTAAGCTACGATGCCTAACATGCACCTACGGGGAAGGGTCTTTGGAGTTAGGAGGGAGGATGACTCATATGTGTTGGTTTTTCTCAAAGGCATAAAATTAGGTCTCGTAAAGCCCAAAGTGGGACCTGGAATTCAAAGGGTCCAAGTCATCCCAGAAGGGAGTATGGAGCCAGGAATTCCCTCCGAAGTACTGACCAACTGAACTTTCTGTGATGATAGAAATGTTTTACATCTGTGCTCTCTAATATGGTAGCCACTTAGCCACATGTGATTATTGAGTACTTGAAATATAGCTAGTATGACTGAGGAACTAAGTTTTAAAATTTATTTAATTTTCACTATTTAAAATCTAACTGACCACATTTGCCTAGTGGCTACTACACTGGATGACTCAGCTCCAGGGTGAAGAGGCTTTGGTGCACAGGAAGGACTTAGGAGCCAGCCCATGGAATTAGAATAACATACATAGAAGACCTAGTTAGCCCACACTCTAGAGTGTATATTCTCATCACTAAAAAAAATTTGAGCGTGTACCTCCACTATGTGTATATTTATTTCTAAATTATATCTGTGTTCCACTGTGCTAATATGTACATTATAAAACATAATATAAAATATTTTAAATGGATGAGATTAAAAACAAATACAGAAGTTCAAGCATTTTCTTCTCATATCCCAGTGAATGTGGAGACTATTGCTATAGAAACCCCCATCTTGAACCCCTAGGCTTGTCACTTTCCCATCTCTGGGAAGAGGCTGGAGTAGATACCATCTATGATCCATCCCATCCAAAATTCTATGACTGTATGATCTGTTGGCAGCATCTCCTTTGCTAAAATCAGTTAGAACGAGGTCCTGCACATTGTCTGTGCAGAGGGATAACATGGTTTCTACCCTTCAAAAGTTCCGACTGTGAGGGGTAAGGCAAGGGATATTCTTTAGGAATTCCTCAGGGATATGCCTCCAGTCAGTCATGCTAATCAGTTCACCTCCTCAGTTGACCAGAGATTACAGACAGAACACAACAATCCATTGGGTTAGATGCTATTATTATGCCTATTTTCATATGACTAAATTAAAGCCACGAGAGAGTAACTAACTTGCTAAATCACACAGTAAGAAGTGGCAGAACCGGGATTTAAACCTAGATACTGTGATATCAGACCCAAGCTTTTCAATTTCATATGCTACTTCTTCCCTACATAGTACAACTTAATAAAATATAAACTAAGGAACAAAATGCTAACAAATGGTATCAGGATCAGAGTTGTGGCAAGACTTCTTGGAAAAAATAAATTATAGGTAAGTTATTTTTTAAAACATTTTTATTATAGAAAAATTCAAACATTAAGTAGAGAGTCTTCACCCAGCTTTAACAATTACGAACACTTTAAGGGAAGGTTTTAAAGGGGGTATGAGATGAGTATTGGCAGGGAGGGCACTGCAGGTAAAGTCAGTGGTCTTTGGGGAGCCTTGATGGTGGGAAGAAATAAGCCTGGAGCAGAGAGCTATGAGGAGATGATCATTTTGGCCAGTGGGTATATTTTCAAGAAAAGAGATTCTTTATGGTTTTCTCATGAGGATGTGGGTAAGGGAATGCAGAGCAGCTGAAGTAGGAGGTAACTTGGTTCTCTCTCCCCCTCTCTCTTCCCCAACCTAGGTTCCCTCGGAACTGCAGGCCGTGTATGCAGCAAGACATCTAAAGGGACAGACGGTTGTGAAATCATGTGCTGCGGCCGAGGGTATGACACGACTCGAGTCACCCGTGTCACCCAGTGTGAGTGCAAATTCCACTGGTGCTGTGCTGTGCGGTGCAAGGAGTGCAGAAATACTGTGGACATCCATACTTGCAAGGCCCCCAAGAAGGCAGAGTGGCTGGACCAGACCTGAACATATAAATACCTCACTCATCCCTCCACTTCAAACCTCCTGACTCAGAAGCACAAGATCTTCGCATTCACGCCTTCCTCCACCCTAAACCCTGGGCTGCTCTAGCTTCTATTTAAGGACTTGGAGAGTAATCAGAGGGACTCTGGTGTCCTGACTGGTTCCTTAGCCCTGGGAGGTTGACAGGGAATGTAAGAATCTGAGCAGCTCCCAGACTGGCCCCTCTGGAGGTTAGAAGGGAGAGTGGAAGAGGTGTAGGGGTCTTCAGAGTGGTATGAGTTGCACTAAAGCAGGTGGTCAAGGCTCATTCTTCCTGTCCCTTGCACTGGCTTCCTGACACTTATTGTGTGTGCAAGAGGAAAGATACCTGGAGAGAGCTTTTTCTTCCTACCTGGCTGACAGTAGATGAGACGTAGATGAAACCACGTATCTCCTCCCTGGGACAGTTTGAACATACTGCCTGGTACTGCCAACAACGCCCCCATACCCCCCCACAAAAAAAAAAAAAAAACACAACTTCTTAAGCTACAACATTCTTCCATTATTGAGAGACAACAGTTAACTAACCATAGTGGACCAGGTTCCATTCATATGCTCATATGTTTATAAACTGCTGTGTTTGTAGGGGAAAACATTATATAACTATACAAACATACATTTTCTTCCAATCTGTACTTTCCATCTATATCAGACAGCACTGCCTTTTTTTGCTCATTTGTTGCTTGTTCAAGTTGAGTGGCATGGAGTGGTACCCAAGCCTAACAAATCATTAGAATACCCTGGAACATTCCTGAGAAAGAGTAATTTAGTAAATCTGCCTAGGCCTTGGGATTTTATTTTAAAAATTTTCCATGTATTATTCTGGGTCCGCCAGGATTCAGAAATACTGAGTAAAGGTAAATAATTCATGGAGGGTGGGAGAGGGCACCAGTCCTGATCTTAAGGGCCCACATGAGGTATCAGTGTATAGTAGGTAGGTAGAAATTTCTGACTCTGGCGATTTTTAGGAGGGGATCCTAGCCTTTGAAGCTGGGAGCAGAGTCCAGGGGCTACAGAAGAAGGAGAGCTAGGGCTTTGGGCCAAAGTGGTAAACAGCTTAGAAAGTAGCCTTTCCCCATTTATTCAACAAATCTTTAGTAGCTCTCCAAGTCCTGGTGATTATTGTTCACTCCATGTTTAGCTTAAATAAGGGAGCTCTTTCTTTACTACTACCCACTGCCTAACAAAGCCTGCAGTGGTGGAGTCTCCAGAGAGAGCAGACTCAGTAAGCTAGAGGGCAGGACATGGAGTCCCCAAAACTGTGATGTCCTATTTTTATGTGACTTGGAACAGTGGTTATCTCTTGCCTGTTGAGTGATATAGAAATTTGCAGTTATGAAAGATATGGGTTGAAATCACAGCTGTTTTTGGTATTTTAAACAAAGTACCCAAATTCTCTGAGCCTCTATCTTCTCATCTGTAAAATGAGGGTACAAACCTATCTCAGACATCAAGTTTTAATTACACCCCAAACTCCAGCCAACAGACACTCTTACCAAAGCCCCTAACTTGTCTAGCCCATCATGACTTATTAAGGGGCTTATACAAGGGATTCTGAATATAGCCACACACCCCGCTTCCCCAAGTTCCTTCCCAACGTCCCCTGGGGTCCTCACATGTTTGTGGAGCAGCTTCACTCTGCACAGGCAGCAGAAGGGAGCCACAGCTCAGGGCCATGGGGGCAGATTTATTTGGATGATAGGACTAATATTTGTGTAACCTGCTGAGACCTGTGTGGGAGAGTTTGGGGTGGTTTTTCTTTCGGTGAGGGGGTTTGCTCCGATTTCACATCCATTAACACAAAACATGAGCTAGTCAGGGCCCTTGTGGTCTGCGGTGAGGGGATTCCTGTGGAGAAACGGGACTGAGTGAGTCAGGCCAGGGGAATGTCTTCCTTACAGAGCGGAGGCCACTGGATAACTGATGAGCCAATGGTGGGATTAAGGAGGGGAAAACGGGAGGGGAGGAGAAGAGCTTCTGACATCTTGAGCTGGGATTAAGAGTAAGAAAAGCCCTAGGGTAGTGGGAAGGTAAGAGGGTCATAGTCTGAACTCAAGAACAGAGTTGAATGAATTTACAAAAGGGTGCCCTCTTGTGTGCTGGGCTGCCGGGAAGAGCCTTAAGTCCCAGTTAGCCCCTGCTCTCACAAGAACATCCAGGTTACCACGTAAATGATAGGCCTTCCATGAGAAATCAACCCAAGTTAAATCTACCTGTGCTCTATTAGCTATTCTTTTCAGTTCTTACCCTGTGGAAGGAAGTGGGCCTCTTCTGGCTTCTCATACTGCTCTTGTGCTTTACCCTGAGCTTCAAATTCTAATTCTCAAAGACCCAAGTTTTACATTTTCCTATCAATGGTTAAGAGAAGAGCAAGCTCTTCAGAGAGTGAGAAGTTTGAAAAGAGAGGTGAATAGGGAGAGAAAAGATGTCCATGTAAGCCGCAATACAGGAGCTATGTGGCCCCAAAAAGGAATGATGGCCAATTTTCCCTCTTATTCCTTAGCTTGCCTCTGCATTCCGAATGGCTTTAGACAACTGGCATCCATTCTGCGCTATACAAACAAACTAATTTATTTGAAACAAGCAGCAAAATGAGAACTTTATTTGGTGTAATCAGGGCTCCATTTAGTTCTGCTGCTACTCACTCCTGCCTCTGACCTCCCCCTCTATTAGTAGAGCTCTATCCCTCAGATCAGCAGTCTCTTAGCCCCTCTCCTCTCTTCTAGTCCTTCCTATTGGTCCTCATTTCTTTTAACTTTTAACTTTGAGGTATAATGCAGGCAGAAAGTGCTACTTGGATACCAAGTTAACATAAAAGACATTATCCTTCTCCTTTAAAGATCTTAGAATCTTCTGGAGAAGGCACATGACTGAAGTACCTCAGCTGCACAGCCTGTAGCCAGTTTCTCTTAGGTAAAAGTAAGGATGCCAGCCTTAACCCTGCAGAAAAAAGCCAACTTGTATTATTACTAGCCTTGAATAATAGTGATAATCTATACTCTTCCTTAGAGTGATGCTGGAAAAATGTAATCAGGGACTTCAGATTATTGAAAAGAATCAAACACTGCCTGGCCCTGAGGGTCTGTTTGCAGAAGTTTTTTAGGTCTGACTCATGACCACTCACTGCCTAATTTCTCTTCCTCCCTGTTGCAGAGAGTAATTTCTTCTCCTTACTCTCACCTCCCTCAGCAAGAATACGAACCACTAAGTCATTGCCAAATTCTCAGACCCACTCATCAGGACATTGGCTTAATATAAGAGAGATAATTAGAATTTTTTTCCCCTCAGCCTTTCTGAGGTTTTATTTAAATGCCCTCAGTGGTCATAGGGCAGAAGCCCAAGGGAGGACGCCAGGGAGAGTATGTTTCTCATCCCTGGGAGGCCGTCAGCCTCTGCTCCTGCAGCCAAATTACAGCACCAGAGAACAATGTGATGCATTCCTCGGCAGGTCGGTGGGACCCTGGGCGCCTGGGCCTGCGGAGAGAGGTGCCAGACACAGAGCTCTCCGTAAGCAATCCTGCAGAGCCGCCCCCTGGGTGCAGAAATGAAATACGGGAGAGCTTCACATTACACAGAGACCTGTAGCTCACACCTAGTTATTGATAGCCTTGGTGGAGGCCTCTGCCCCCACCCTCCACTTAGGAACTGCCTGCTACTACGGGGGTTGGGCATCTTTTAAGC
The DNA here is from genome assembly GCA_004027375.1 of Macroglossus sobrinus. Classification (NCBI taxonomy): domain Eukaryota; kingdom Metazoa; phylum Chordata; class Mammalia; order Chiroptera; family Pteropodidae; genus Macroglossus; species Macroglossus sobrinus. The sequence goes on from PVKZ01002376.1 coordinate 91,532, forward strand.
AATGTTGGAAAACATGAGATGCTTCCTTTTCACTCTGCCCTCCCTGTCAACTTGCACACAACCGTGAGAATACACACACATGAGATGCACATATATGGACATATACATAGCACCTCTCAGCTTGTACAGGAGTTCTAGTCATCTTCCCTCTCCCCAACAATAAAAACAAAGCAACTAGATTTCAATCAAATCCTTCAAAATCATACCAACAACAGGGGTTTGGCTATAACCAATAAATATTAAAAAGTTGCAATATCAACATGCAAGCAGCTGTTTGTTTTGGGGACTGGTCCTCCCCTGGGGGATTGCCAGAGAAGGAAACAGGAATCAACAGTGGACAATTAGCACCCAAGCAGAGGGGCTGAGACAACTTCTCACAGCTGGTTCATGCTGGGCATAGTACAATTCGTACCCTATGTGCTGTGGGTGATAGGGCAGTCTCCTGTGGCTACACCAACCACACTTTCTATTCGCGACCTGTTGTTTATAACTCTTGTTAGTTTAGAAAGCAAGATAGCTTTGGGTTCCGGATATGATCTCCATGAGAGAGAAGCACTAGAGAGGAATAAGCAGTGGTTTTATTAGAGTAAATATGTCATAGTTACTGCACTGAACTGAGCTTTCCCAGAAAATGTTATTCTCTCTGGGTGACTGGCAGGTTTCAGGCAATAGCCAGTAGGGTGTTAGTAATATCCCATCTTTGACCCCAAAGGGATAGAAGAGAAGGAGAGTTTATAAGCACATTTTTCTAGTTCCACAGCTTAAACGATCTCTGATCATTCTTCATTTACTTAAGACGTTTTAGTCATTCTGGATTTGAGAAAGCAAGGTATGCATTCTTCCGTTGGCCCCCTAACTCTGAACTATCCTGATTTAAACTTGCCTTTGCTCACTTCCATTCTGCCTATGGGTCTATGAATAGAACAGCTGGACAAGGGAGTTCCTTTTCTTTAAAAGGAACTAAAATCTGGTGACTTTATTTCAATATCACCAGGCCCGACCAAATAGAAAGGCTAAATTAATTGAATAAAAAAGGAATACAGTTTAGTCAACAGCTGTCCTATTTGACTACTTTCAATGTATGACATATCCAAGAATAACTGTGATACTCATATAAAGCTTTTTTATGTACAAAATGCTTTAGCATATACGTAATTCTCACACCAACCCTGTGAGGTAGGAATTACACTCACTGTATACAGGTGCCATTCAGAGAGGCTCAGTGATTTGTCTAAGGTCACTTGGATTTTTTTTTTTTTTTACCTGTACATAAGGTCACATGGATATTGAGTGGCTCCGCCAGAATGCAAACCTAGGGCTTCTGACTTCAAACCCTGTGTGCTCCTCAAAGACTGAGAAAGCCTAGGACTGAAAGTGCCAGAGTCTCAGCACCTTCACAACAGAAACTGATACAAAATATTCTAGGAGGGTATATCTGAGCAGAATTTACAAAAGGAACAGCCGAGGCCTTCCCTAAGCTCATCAAGAAATCTCCTTTTTTGCCACTTCTGTCACAATTATCACCATTACCCAAATGATCACTATACAGTAATCCACATTTAATCAACTGTGGCTCTTAGTTCTGTTCCTTTTTTCTTCTTCAGAGTAATACTTAAAATTTTGTTTTAGTTTTATCTAGTCCTTTTAGTGTTACTAAATGTGTACACAGAGTAGAAGTAGTCATAAGAAGCTACTTCTTATGGAAAGAAGTAATTAAGGCTTTGGGCTTTTAAAGTATATATTAGAATTTCCTTTGAGGCTTCACTCTTTTTAAAAATGCTGTCAATCCCTAGGCTAGGAAAGCAAGAGCAGGGAATGAGACTGCTAAAAAACCATCCGTCCTATCCCAGGCCAGATGCCTCCTTGCGGCCTAGTAAAGGTCTTGGGAACTCTAGCTGAGACAGGCAATTTATCTCCACCAAGGCAAAAAATATCTACCCTGCAGAGAAACCCCTGCAAGGTGAAGCAGACAACAGATTTTCACTTGATCAAAAACTTTTGCTGTGCCCAACCCCTCCTCTCATCCTCATTCAAAATCTGGATTTCCATTTAGGTCCAAGACAGTGAGACAAAGCAGCTCCAAGAGATGCTGTGTGCAAGGGGGAAACCCTTCCCTGTTTAACCCTGGAATGCATTCTGTTAGAGACAGTATAAGCCCTCACAGACCCTACCTATTCCACTCCTGTACCCCGACTGTGAAGGCAGGAGGGAAATCTGCAGGAGCACAATGTTCATCAATCACAGACCTGGGATGCTATGGTTTCCTGCTCTGGGCCCCCACCGGAGCTAAGGGAAGAACACCTCATGAAAACAGTCTACCTATAGGTAGGATTTCTCGCAGAGCGAACCTTACTTTTTGGTCCATCGATCTTGGCTCTCACTGCTCTCCCTGCTTCCCACCCCCACTGCCTCCGCATGTGGGCTCAGAAGTCATCATCTAAAGAATTCCATTGCTCACCTCCTGCATAGCAGCACAGCCCCATGAGGCCACACACCAGATGGAGGGGATAAAAGTACGAGGTCATGGCTTCTAGCAAGAGGCTTTTTCTTAAACTAAGCCTGACTCCTAGAAAAGAGGCAGAGCAGGAGAGTGTCGGGTGAGCTGCTGACGACAGCAGCTTCATAGGTCTTGTGTAAAAAGGAAGAAAAAAGCTAACTTGGCTTTCAGTGGAAATTTCTCTACTCCCATCTCCAAACCTACTCCTGGTCTCACATCTACTTCCTGAAGGTATCCGAGTAGAATGCAGAGAATGTCAAACCAAAGGGTTAAATCTTTCCCAATTGTAGGGATCTCTTCAGCAGGCTGCCACACACATGCTGAGGTAAAGGCCAAACCCTGAACACATGCCCTGTTTCTCCAGGAATGTAACTATGAAGTAAATGGAAAGGGTATGGAAAGTGGACTAGAACTCAAGAGAAATTGAAAAGGTTGCCAGTAGGCCTTCAAAATATTTGTGTATAATAAAGATAAGGGGAAAGAGGAGAAGCATCATTCCTAGAATCATTATGCTGTCGGGTGACTATATAAAAGCAATAATTAAAAGAAACAAAAGAGTTTAAGTAATGGACTGAGAAGTCTCAGAATAAAGGAATCAGGTGAATGAGATTCATCTACAAGATGTGGTTTTTGAGTTATATTTTTAAAAGATAAGGTTTGGACAGGCTGAGGCATTCAGAGGAAGGCATTCTAAATGGAAGGAACTGGTTTATGCTGAAACGTAGTAGAAAGAATGTGCAAGCAACATATAAGGAATTTCAAGCAAGTACATATTATATACATTGGGGAATATAGAGAAATTAGAATGCTGAGGTCAGGGCTTAAATAATGGGAGGTGACTGACTGCATGTGCCTAGACTGTCAAATGGTTCAGAGTCCCCTATAGAGCCACACAGCGTCTTGAGCTATGTCAGTAAACACCAGGACACCTATGGGAAGGCACAGATGAGTCCATTTGTTACACATACAGGAACTAAGCGAGAGCTAGAAAAAACGAGAGAAAGATGGAGAGAGAGAGGGAGGGAGAACGAGTGCGCACACATGCGCTACACTGTAATGCCCGACAAAATGTGAGGTATCATTAATTACAGTTCCCTGTCATTCTGGGCTAAATAAGAGATCAAATACCCTATCCAGAACTGTGATGCATTAATGTAGGCTTACGGGCCCAGAACCTAGCTTAAATCAAGCCAAAGTCTTAAGAAATGAGGATTTAAAAAAGGGAATTGTTTAAAATAGAAAATACATGCTTCTTTCACTCACTGCTTACCTTAAATCTGACATTCCCCCTATACCCCATTTGGCATACTAGGCTTCTTCTGTGGCTAGCAGAGGCATCACACCTGAGGCCACAGTGAATGGGAGAGCTTTGCAAAGCCCGCTCACTAATAAGTCAGAAGACAGTTGTTGAGCACTACAGGCTGCTAGAGCAGCAGCCAAAGACAAGAGACACGTTCTAATTTCATGACTTTCAATTAGGTCCGTGGCTTCCTGCATTCTCTGAAGCTAAAACAAAGATATCTATCAGGCTCCTGCCATACTTCCTAAGTGAACTGCCCTGACCTCTGAGGACAAAACCACAAGGGCAACCCTGTTCTTCCACAGCACTTTCCTGGTGTCATTTTCAAAACAGAATATTGAAATATATGTATTTTTATATTTACGAACATTAAATAAGCCAAAAGGTCAACAGTATTCTAAGTTTCTGCATTACTTCACTAGCACAATTTGGTGTTGGAAGAAAGGTAGCCACTTAACAGTGATGGCATTTTTGGTATCATCTTAGTCGTTTCCTCCTTTCTGAAGCAGTTTAGAAAAGGTGATTTCTGAAATCCTTCACAATGGAAAAGCTCAAGGGTTTACATTCAACTATGATACAACTATGAATTCATTAAGAAGCATGTTTCAGGTTGCACTATAATTTCCCTATGTAACACAAACCCATGGAATCTGACATAAGCTGATTGCTCATGCTGGTTATTTTATTTACATTTCTGAATGGAAGGGATTTCAATACTCATAAAATATATCACTGGCTTATTATTTTTCATCTATTCTCCCAGAACAGCTATTATAAAATAGGCATAGAGACAGAAGTCTCAACTTGTATGACTGGTTAAGTAAGCAACCAGGGAAAAGTTATTGCTCAAAAGCAATTTTTAAAAAATTCAATAAGGAGCCTGAGGCCAAACAAGAGATATGGTTACTCTCAATGCTGTCTAAAAGATAAAAGTTTTTTTAAAAAGTTAAGTAACTATGTTCGTTATCTTTGTCCAAGTCCTATAGGAGTACAGGGTAGCTCCCAGGAACACAGGCCCAGGGTTTACTTAAGTCTTTCTCTAGAAATCTAATGTTAGCAGACACCATTTAGTATAAATGGGAACATGGGTAAAAGGATGAGAGTGGGCTCCTTGCAACCTAGAAGTATGAATGTACCTTTACGGACAGTTCCCCCTATAAAAAGGTATGATTGTCCAGGATACAGAAATGATCAGCAAAACTCAGTTTGGAAGAAGGGGGAAAGGAGCCTTATTTTAGTGCCTTAACCCAATAAATCTTTCATTGCTTTTTTTGTTTTGTTTTGTTTTTTAATTAACATGCTACGTGCCTGTTCTCAGAATCAGTGGCCACAAAATGCAGCTTTGACATTAACAGTGGGCTCTGAGAAGTTCTGAGTAGCTCTTTCCCAATCCCTCTCACATGTCCACAGAGCCAAGTAATCTTAGTCCTAACACTTGCTATCCTGTTCTGCTTCACAATGACATCATACTGTTTCATTTTCTAAACAAGGATGGCCCTTGGCCCTTATTAATCTGTCATTATTAGGAATGAGAGTATATAAAAGAAGTTTAAAATGTATTAAAGGCTTTTTTCTTATGACAGCTACTATGTAAATCTGAGGACAGACATTTCTTATTTAAATTTTAAATTGTGGAGTGCTTTGATTTTTGATAAATTCTAAACTTCAGATAAATATAACGAATACTACCGATTACAAAAATATAAATTTTGTCATTTAGGTATAAAATCAAACATTCTCCATGTCTCATACTTGAAAAAGAAACAAATAGAGACCTCTTTCTATTTTCTTTTGATTGAATGAAAGGAATCCTACCAAATAAATTCTTCTAAAAGAAAAAGTCTTCTATGAGTCTAGATTGACTTTTTGGGTCACTAAATCTGTATGAAACGTGAAAATAACTCATCAGTCACATCTAGTCAAATGAATATATATACAAGAATGTAGTAAACTATTCTTGTGGCAGTCGCCTCTGTCTTATACCAACACATCTTTTGCCTGCCTCAAACCCCTAAAACTAAACTATGAGTTACTTGTGAACAGAAATTATATTTTATACTTCATAAAGGTGCCCAATAATTATCTGTTCATTCAATGAATAAGTCAACAAATTCATTAGTATTAACATCTTAAGACAATTAATTCAAGCATCAAAAACTTACAGTATGTTACAGAATAATCATTACAATATTATAGTATGTTATAAAACAATAGGTAACATATTTTTCAATGCTGACGCTTTTTAAAGACTAAACTTTGAAAATAAATTAAGATAAGCTCTATTGGAGTCCTTCCATTCAACAGCGAATACTGAAAGAAGAATCATTTTAAGGTACCCAGGACTCTGAACTGCATTTTCTAGTGCATTTTTTTTTAAGGCGGTATTACAATAGCTAAAATACACCAAGAGCAAATTAATAAGAAAAGTCTACACAGCTAGGGCTTAGCTGAATTAGAATCCCTGGGCTCCCAGTAAGGGCTAAATCCCAAAAGGATCAGAGTCGAGTAAATAAAAAATCGAGCTGAATTTTATCAGAGGGCAAAGTTTCAACTTTGAGTACCCCAGCAACCCAGGATGAATTATGTATAAGATTAGTAAAGTGCCTTCATCCACACCCCAGCCAGAGAACATTCTTCTATCTCACTGTGACTAAAGGAAAAACAGCAATGTACTTGCCTGCCAAGAATAGTTGTGGCTATACTCTAGATAGGACTCTAACAACACTGAGGGATTAAAATTTAATTGTAAAGCTGCTGCTACCTGGGAGTAAAAGCTGGAACTCTGGCTTCAGAAATAAATTGGGACTCCAGCATACTGAATAGATGAAAACAAGAGCTGGCATGTTACTAAGAGTGTGAGAATCACCCCCATCTTAAATTCTTCCCCACACTGCTTCTTTTTCTGTACATCGCATTGGTAATATGCAAGAATGCTCAATGGGAATATAGCCCTTTTCTACACTTTGAACAGTACATATACATTTCATGTCCAAAATGCTTGAAATTACAGAATGAAGTCAGAGGGTGATTCTATGATGTGAATTCCTCTGAATATCAGTTCTCTTAATTTTGTTGAGCATAATCTGAAGCTGAAATAATTTCTTTTCTTAGAGGTGGCTGTCAAAATGGACCTAAGGAAATCTTAATGTTGTTACAGAACTAAGAGAGATAATTTATTTTTTTTCCTCAAATTCAAATAGGCCATCAACACCCAATCCTTTATTGAGGCCTCCTCTGCCTTAAGGAACACACTCATGTTTCCTACCTATTGGTACAACTACTAGAAGTACCTCTGCTACCGAAAATTCCCACTTTAGCAAAACAAAACAAAACAAAAAACCCAAGTTATATCTTAGACTAAAAGTTTATTCTATTCAGTTAAACTTTCCCCCTCATAATCCTTCACAAACTAACCCTCTGATTTTGAAAAAAAATGATGTTGAACCATAAGATATACATTCTTATTTTATATTAAAACTTTCTTTTTTACCATTTCAGAGTCAATCAAATCCCCTTTGAATTATTATAAACCAGTGCCTACTGTTTCTTCAGTTATTACTGCACATTTTAGACAGAGAGGCTGACGTTCTTTATACAGTTGTATGAGTGTGTGACATAGACGATCGAACAATGTTCTTTCTTAAGTGACTTACTAGCAAAAACAAGAATGAAATTAGAGGGAACCAGACTGAAAGACAGAAAAGCCAATGTGCATTCTTTATTTTAAAGCATCTGAGTTCATCAGATAGGCTTACACTGCGAAGAGTTCTCCGGGCAGCTTATTGTCTCCTCATGCCTGTGCCCTTGCAGTGAGCATTTCTGCACCTGAAGTGCCCTTTCTCCTTTCTGACAATCCGCATCAGCCTCTTCACTTAAAATTCTTCTTCAAACTAATTTCCTATTAGGAAGATTTCTCTACAAAACTACTTTACTATCACTACTGCACCTTTCTATATCCCTTCAGTATTACTGTATTTGGTTTGAAATTTATTCTTTTGTACTTGCTTTGGTGTTAAGCTGTGAAGTAACATAGGATTGAAACCAAGCATATATATCATGGCTAAAGGACTATCTATTGTGTGATTTCAAGTCAATGACCTAACTTTAATAACTCAAACTTCCCCATTTATAACATAGGAAGATCGCTATATGCCATCCAATGTCCCTGGTAAGAATAAATAAGAGTATAAGTATAAACTCTTAATAAAAAGATAACTGAAGTGCAAATTATTCTTAGGTTAGAATTATATTAGGTAGTCATACTAATTTAGTTCTTCTGAACATTAGAACTTTGAGTGGTGGGGAAAGGAGCTAAATTCCACTCAAGAAAAAAGCTAAAAACTTTTCCTCAAAATTATAATTTTCTTCTGTATCCCATTATTCTCTCTAGTTAGAGGACTATGCTGAGTCAGCAAAAAATAAAGATTTTTTTTTTTTTTTTAAACAAAAATCCCTAAGTTTCCTCATGTGAATTCTAATATCACTAGTGTAATGAGTTTGGAATAGAGTGATTTACATCAGCATCTAGGCACAGCTCTTCTGAAAACTGCTATGCAGCCCACTTGCCCCACATGCTAGTGATTAAGCAATAAATATATTAGTAGCAGTTACTGACAGGATCACCTAAACTTTGGCACTGAGACTTCTACTTTGAGGGGAAAAGATGATTAAATATACTGCCAAATAAATTCAGGGAGAGATTTTGTGAACTTCATACTTCACAGACACATGTTAATATGAAAAGAGAGTGCTTTCCACAAACTTCAAAACTGAATTAATCCCTGGAGAAGAGATAGAGACATGCATTAAAAAGCACATATATTTTCTTCTTCTTTTTTTTCTTTGAAAAGAAAAGTTCAGTACTTAGAAAAATTGGATAAAGAAGAATATTAGCGATTTCACAAGTTTCTGTCTGATTTTCTTTGAAGGAGTACAATGAGGATGAAGCTTGAGGAACCCTTACAGAAAATAAAGAACATCTTTTCTCTTGCTACAAATATCTCAGTTAATAAATACAAACAAAAGTGGAATATGCCAGACGGCTCAAATAAAGACTGCCAACAACATTAATAACAGAACAAAAATGTAAACATTTTAAAATTTGACCTGTCAGACAATAGGCTCATTTTATTATCAGGACAGTCTCTGGGTAATACCTCAGATGCATTGCTGTGGAAATGGCAAGGTTACAGAATAATATTTCACAGAAATATAAGCATACGATTCAAATATTTTTTTAAAAACTATATCAATTTTTATTAACTAAAGAAGCCTCATAGCTTTGAAAAAAGTCTATTTTCAAACAAAGTAAAGAAATTTATTTTAACTGTCAATTTAATTTCCACATGTGGCCCTATATATCAAAGAGAAATACAACTATCATGGGTTTTTAGTATTAATAAATTGAGTAGGATAAAGAATATAAAAAAAAATCTTTCACCTATGAACAGATTAGGAACCTTTAAAAATGGTATTTATTTTTTCTGTTGGTATATATCAACATATAGTTATAATTTTCTACAAACTCTCCTAGTTGTGAGGACAATCTTTGCCCTGGAAAAATGATGAGAATACTGGACAAACCTTCTCAAAAATTTTGATCAATATTCAGTAAAAGACATTTGGTATTTATATCTGGGTAGAAAAATGTTAATTACTTTTGGGCAGGGGCTAAAGACATCCTAGTGAGACATTCTGGAGAGAGGTCTTTCGTTAGTATAACATCTGACCTTCTATATCTTTGGAAATCATGCAACTTGGCTCATGTAGTCCTTAAAGAATTAATCAAGCAGATTGTTAGGCCCCAGTTACAGTGGAGCCAGCCAATTATGAGTTGCTCAGAAATTCATCACTGGTGTGTCCAACCACATTTTCCCACATAAAGATTAGTGGAAATATGTGGAAACAGGGCTCACCCCAGCACAGCTACAATATGTGGTCAGTGAAACAAATTTTAACAAAGTTTTGTCTTAGTGAACCAATTTATTTGGGAATCTTTTTGATTCCTGTCTTTACCCATAACACTTTTTCTGCCAACATTGCAAAGGCTGCCATATTTAGTTAAAAACCTAACTAGGGTTTTTTTACCCTCTGAATTCAGAGCACTAAAATCACATGCCACAAGCCTGAATTCATCAGTAAGTTAGTGAAATCCCCAAAGACCAACACCAGTCTTCAGTGTTGTAATAACGCCCGCCCAAGGCTTACTAAGAAGAAAGCTTTTCTTGCAAGAGAGAAATGAAAAGGCCCAGCATAGATGAAGACCGGTTCTCTGAGGGCAGTGCTGCTCTTAAATAAAGAAGCTCCTTTCAGATAAGCAGAATCAGATTCCAGTTCATTTGGTTTGCTGGCTACCCTTACTTTGAACCCTCATATTTAACCCAGCAGGCTTCAAAGCAGGTGAGAAAATGACCCACCACTTAAAAGCAATTTTTCCTTTTTCAGGAATTCTGGCCTTGGAGAATATCAGCTCTAATATCAGCACATTCCACATCTCCAAGGATTTATGCAATTTTTTTTCATTCTTCTATGTCTAATGTCAGACTAAGTTTTCATCTCAGCCAGGAGAAAAATAAAAAAAAAAAAGTCCTAACTTGCTGAAAATGAAGTTTTATTCCACAGGCTTTATACCATACAAAAGAAGGGGGACTAAAACCACTAACCATTCTAGTTCATTCCCTTCCATTTATCAGAATCTGATTCACAGTGAATATTTTAAAAAATCATTAACCCTCACTGCCTTCCTCCACAAAAAGCAATTCTTGTTAACAAATGCATTTTAGCAAATTCAAATTGGATTTATTCTAGGATGTGGGCTAATACAAAAAGATATTAGATGAAGAGATAATAACAATGGAAGAAATTTAGAAAATTTTCTTAATTTCTTTGCCTTACTAAATAGAAGAACAAGTATGTTTCAAAGAAAATTCTTCACTGAATTCTACTGTATGCGACCATCAAATATCTGACTTAATTGGAAATCCTAACATAGGCAGTTTAAAAACTTACCAATAGGTTCTGTGCTACAAGGCAGTTTGCCAGTGCCTAAAACTTTAAACATTTCTCTGCTTTCTGTGGTCTACATATACATAATGTACCAGAAATACAGTACCAGTAATATTGTTTAAATGACACCAACCACCATTTACACCACAGTGTCTACGGGAAATGCGTTTTGAGTTTACTTTTAGGACAAAGCTCCTCCACATGTGAGGGGAGCAGGGTTTCCCACAGAGCCGCACTCTGGTGATGATGATAACAATGACAGTGGCAACAAGAGCAACACTCAATTAGTTTTTACTACAGGCAGACACAGCTCTAAACACTTGACATACTTTAACTCATTTAACCCTCACAAAAACCTATGAGGTAGTACTATCGCGTTTTATAGTGAGGGGGAGAAAAGGTTAAGTAACATACCCAAGGTTGCATGGCCAATAAGTGTCAGAGCTGGAATTCAAAGCAAAGCAGTCTGGCTCCAGAGCTATGCTCATAACCACTCAGCAATGCTGCCCCTTCTCCACCCTGATAAGGTGGCACCATCCAAGCCTTCTAAATTCCTCTTTTTGGGGGTAGAGTAGAGCAGAGCTTCTCAAGTTTTAATGTGCACAGAAGGTCACCTGGGGATCTTGTTAAAACACAGATTCAGGAGGCCTGGAGTGGTGTCTGAGGTTCTACAATTCTAACAAGCTCCTGGGTTATCGATGGTTATGCTCACAGTGCACAGACCACACTTTATTAAGAGGTAAAGAAGTAGGATTTGCGCCTCTGTTCCTTAGCTGGCTGGCTGGCTCTTGAGGCATTTATACATATATTTACAAGCTGAAGACTGCCCACACCATAATCATTTACCATTAATTCTTAAATGGAACCTACCCTTGGAACTGCTGCACACCAAATATTGGTCTGCAGATATTTTCAGTAAATACTTAGCTTTTAGGAACTTAAAATATACATGTAAAGGCCACAGGGACTGGCTGTAAAAGTTTGCTGTCAGGCACATTTTTAACACTATAAACCACCAACTATATAAATATCAAAAGGTAGTAAATAAATGCCTGTTTATTGTTCATCAACTAGAATTACAGTAAGTTAATAACTTTTGGTCTAAAAAAGAAGCTTCTACTTTAAAATGTATAATTATTTATTCTCAGCTCTGCTAGAGGAGTGCCAAGGCGCCTGTGCTTTGTAATCTTAAAGGCTCTTCTGGTGCATCAGTAATCTCTTAGGTAAAGGCAGACACTATATTCTTACATCAAAGGATAGAGCAGACAGTGAGTACACTCCACATAAGTTTTAACCAATACCTCACTAAAGTACACTAGTAACAATTGCTACTCATCTATTCTAGATTCTAGATCTTCTATTTCACTCTATTTCACCTCCTTCCCACTGCTCTGAGAGAAACCCAAAGACTATCTCTTCCATTGCTTGCATATTCTTTCCAGTTATTAAATGGATGGGATTCCCTTTCTAGACCATTTTTTTCCATGCCAAATTATACACTAAGGTCATTTCAGTTTGCGATGCACTCATTCCCCAATCAGCACCACTGCAAACAACAGTTATGCTCAGCTTCCTTTTACACTAATAGAATAGCCAGTTTTCAACCCAAATATCGATACTCCCTGAACAACAATGGAAAGTCATTCTTGAAGTTTGACCCAAAATCAAATGCAGTCTCAGACTCCTAGGCCTACAGCCAGAGGCAACTTAATACATTATACAACTGACCTTCAGGGAAAAGGGAAACCAGTGCTCTCACTATGGGTGCCAGAAGAAAACCAACTAATTTTTGAGGCACAAAATAAACTATTTTTTAGGCAGGAAAAGACACAGTGAGGAAACAGTCAGAATGGAGTTAGAACGGAGGCATTCAGAAATTACATTACCAAGTAAGGGCTAGTGTTTCTATAGTTCTCAGTACTCTTCTATTTGGGACTATAAAGAATTAGCATTTCCTTTGGGGTTTGAACTCTTATTATCTGGTCAAAATGCAAATATGTACAAGAAAGACACACTTTTTAAAATGCTTGAAGACTTAAAGAACTTATCTTTAAGTCTTAATTTTACTTTGAGCCAGTGATATTAATTTATAAGTTCATGTAAAAGAGTACATAATCATGGGATACCCTTTCTAATATCAGTCCTCATGTATTTCCTGGACCTGGGTCAGGAAATGGGGAAGTAGTTAAAAACTGAAGGGTAAAAATTAAAATAAAGGTCTATACATAGTTCTATCACCCATGGTTGGGATAGGTCTATAAGAACAGGCAGATACAATAACAAGGAGAACCTTTGAGTAAAGAGGCACATTGTACCCAGGGCAAATACCCTATCTGTCCCATCTTACCTACCTATTCTCCATCTTAGGTGAACTCTTGAATTTAAAGTTCAGCAAATCCTTAAAACTAATGATTTCATTTAAATGAAAAAATCAAAAGTCTTCTTTACAAAATAGGGAATTTTTTAAGTGCCAAAGAAAATGCATTTAAAAGGACTAAATTATTCTTTAGCTAGTAATGAGAGCTATGTTTACCACCTAAAATGATCTACACAGACCAGCTTTATGTTATGTTATTGTATTCTTCAAACTTTTAAGCAACAAATATATAGTTCAAATCACCAAAACCTTATGTTTGACATATTTATGACAGCAACTTTACAAATCAATTCCTGTAATTTACTATAACAAATATCTTCTATTGCTCAAATGGTTTAGCACAAACACATCAGAGATGGTTTCTTGTGTGTTTCACAAATACTCTACACAAGTCCTTGAGATCATACTTACAGCTTTAGCAAAAACACCCATGATTTCAGGAAACTGGTGTGTGAGAAGAGCTATCATTGCTGTAGAAGAACACAGTCCTGCTGTGAAATGGATGAAAAAAGGAAGCTCCTTCTTTGGGTAAACAGAAACATGATGAAAGGCTGCAAGGGAGAAAAGGTAGAAACAGATTTTATTTCCAAATACAGTGTAAGCCAGTTTTAATATTTTCAAATAAAATCTATTTTCAAAACTAAAAATTTCAAGGAAAATAATTTTTTAAAAAAAGAACAAAAAGTCTCTTGGAAAGCAAGGTAGAAGAAAATTATCCATTATTTATTCCAGCATCGACAGCATACCTATATAGCCAGATGACTGTGCTGGGACCAGGAATAGCATAGCATCATGGGAAAGAACATTAATTGTACAGTCATGCTGAAGTGGTTTTGAAAAAGAGCTTTGTCACTTACTAGCTTATGATCTTGAATAAGTTGCTAAACTCTCTATTAGTTGCTATGGAGTTATTATGATGAACATTGTAAGCCCTTAATAAATGTGAGTTATAGTTCTTGCTCTTTGGGAGTTCAGAGACCAGTACAGCGACCAAGAGACAGACATGTGATTGGAGATTTCCCAGAACCATCAGTTAATAATTTTACCCAGTTATTCTATATGTGGTATTTCACTGAGCAGTATAAAAGTCAAACTAGAACACCAGCACCCTAGGATTCGGAATATAAGTGAAGTCCCTTATGTTATTTTGCCATATTCAAACATTTATTCAGGTATTATTTTTCTAATAATTGTATATTTCATTACCAAAAGTAGTCAAGTATTTATATCTTATTTGAAATTTGAAAACACTTGAATAACAATGCTGAGATGAGCCTATTACAATGCCTGGCACACAGTGGGTGCTCAATAAATGTCTGTTAAATTGCTAGCTATTCTGGGACTTCATTAGTCCACGAAGTTGACTGCTCAGAGACACAAACCCAAAAATTCCTGATGTAATATCCTGCATAAGGGATGACTAATTCGGTGTTGAATCTAGGTCAGCTATAAATTTCACTTTTTGAAACATGATTCACAGAGAATATTACACCTAAGTTTCCTTCAGTAGCCATGATGTTTTTATGTCTTATGCTATATTTAGAAGGTATATACCAAAAACCGAACTCATTAAAAATTTGGAAAATTACCAGAGCCTTGAGTCATGTTTAAAGTAAAAGTACATTGTCTATGACCATGCCACCCTGAATGTGCCCGTTCTCATCTGATCTCAGAAGCTAAGCAGTGTTGGGCCTGGTTAGTACTTGGATGAGAGACCACCTAGGAATACCAGGTGCTGTATGCATATAGGCATTAAAATAAAATAAAATAAAGTAGAAGTACATCAAATCTAAATGTTTTTAAAGTTAGAAACATTAAAACTGTGGACAACACTGCGCTTACTTTCAGCACCCCAAAAAACAGCCTTCTCTTTTGCCACATCCCTTAGCCATGAGAGGCCAACTTCTTCCAGCAAAAAGAAACCATGGTATTTGCAAAGACAGGGAATAAATACTTACAGGTACCAATGGTTTATAATTGCTATCATGTGAGATACAGCAAAATTAATAATGTTAACTAAACTGTAGAACGTTTTATAGTTTACAATGTGTTTTAATTTATATTGTTTAATTTTTTGCAATAATCCTAAGAGATAGACATTATTCTCATTTTATAAAGCAGAAAATTATATAGCTTTAGTAAGATGATTTCCTAATAAATGAGATTTTTATACTGTAGGAGAGACCTAATTACTTCTTTTTGAATTGCTTTCTGTATATTCAATTGTCAGTCAATGTTTAGCTAATACATCAATATAATGGATGACTCGTACAGAAACACTCCCTTGGAAGTCAAGTTCAAATTTCATCACTGGCTTGTAGAGAAAAATTTATCAGGAAGCATAAAAGACAACTAAATAGCTATGTGGACTAAGGGAATAGTTCAAGTCTAAAGTTATGAGGTTCATAAGCAAATTCCAGAATGCTATAAGTCATATTGAGGTTGAAAGAGAATTTAAAACAAAAAATATTAGGTACTCTTGAGTATAGAACTCCACATTATTAAAAATTTGTTCATTCTAACAATCATAGACAGAAAAAATACTCTAAGAACATACAATATAATCAAACAAAATGCCTCCAGCATATCTCTTTTCTCTGTCTTCCTGTAATTTACCAATGAGTAGCACCCTAGAAATAATAAAAACCTGCCAAGAAGCAAACTGTCAGTTCTTATAGCCTATGGCTCTAACAATACATAATAAACCTGACTTTATTCATATTACTTTATAAAGTTGGCCTTATAGCAGGCAATCTTTGTAATGATTTGGGGGATATTAATTTAGGTTAACTGTATTAGCCTGATATAGTATACTCCTGAATATTGATGTTCCATAGTTAAAGATTTGTTCCTTTGCTTTAAATATTCTTGTTCCTATTAAAATGGAAAAACAAGAAAAACTACTACTGCCACTTTCCTAGGAAAGAAAATAAAACTTCTCTCACTAATGACCATCACATTGCCAAAATCAATAGACTCTTCTCAGTAATTACGTACCTTACTTAATATCTCAGATACGCCTTTGGAAATGTTTTCCTCCTTTAGTTTCTAGGATATCTAGTTCTGGTTCTTGTCCTATCTCTCTGGCCACTCCTTTACTGAATCTTCCAGACTCCTTATCGGCTACTCATTCCTTAGATATTTTTGTGCACCCATTGTTCCACCTTTAGTTTACTTCTCCCTCTATTAAGTTTCCCTTAGTGATCTCATTCACGCCTAGAAAATGGTGACTATATAATAAAATATCTAATTTTAAATTAATAATGTATATGTGTTTAATATATGTAACATACGCAAAGCTCGAACTTATTTACTTCCCTCACTACCATTTCCACACCTGCTCCTCCTGCAGTATGATGAATTTACCATTCTTCAAGTCACCATGACCTTGGAGAGCAAGGCGCTCCCCAGTCCAGCTTCCTTATAATCTATTCCATATATACAGCACTTAATACATTGTTTATCAGTCTTTCTATTAACCTATGAGCAGCTTAGGGGTTTGGAGAAGCGTAGAGAGGAAAAGGTACTAATATTTAATATTTCTGACAAATATTTACAATGTATCTGGCATGTTTATAAGAATAAATTAATAAACCTGACTAATTTGAATAATATTTCTTGAATACCAGTTTTTATGGTACACATTATAGAGGTACATAGAGGAACAATATAGAGAATCCTGGCCTTCAAGTTTACAATCTAGAAGAGGGAAAGGAGAGTTCAGAGAAAGAAGAGATAACTTATCTTAGAGAATGGAGGAAAATAAAGACTCTGGGAGAAAAATATCAGCATATTTGACTTCCACAATCGCTCTTAAATTTTTATCTGAAATTTTCAGCTCATTAAGTTTAATGGTTATAAAACTGCAACTTTCCTCCCTAGACTTCAGTTCTAAAGGCCCCAGAATTGTAAAAACTGTGACACATGTAAGGAAACATGGTGCTAGTGTGTATAACATTCAGTATGCTTGCTTACTGGTTAAGTCATAAAAAGAAAAATTAAACAGAAATTTACCAGTTCACAGAAAAACAGTGAGTGGATGATAGAGAGCTGAGACAAAAAGTATAGACTATTCTCTTGAGAAGTCTGGCTTCTTGAAAGCAGGGACTAGAAGGAAACATTCTCAGCAATCATAATCCTATATATTTCTGGTTCTCCTCCTAATTCTTCGACTACATGTTTTTTTAAAATAATGGGGGATATGTAGTCCCTGAAATTACATTCTTCTTTGTAAAGATTGTTTTGGCTATGCTAGGTCCTTTACCTCTCCATATAAATTCTGAGATCAGCTTGTCAATTTTTGCAAAATCCCAGCTAGGATTTTGATAGAGACTGTATTGAATCCATAGACTAATCTGGAAATAATTGCCATATAAATAATATTGGGCCTTCCAATACATAAACATGGAATTATTCCCCATTTATTTAGATTTTCTTTAATTTCTTCCAGCAATATTTTAGAGTTTTTAGTGTGTCTTGTACTTTTTTAAAAATTTATTCCTAAATAGTTTGTTCTTTTTGATGCTATTGTTATTGGAATTGTATTCTAAATTTCATTCTTGGATTGTTCATTGCCAGTATATAAATATGCAATTGAGTTTTGCATGTTGATATTATATCCTGCATCCTTACTAAACTTATTAGCTCTAATAGTATTTTTATGGATTTCTTAGAATTTCCTACATAGAAGATCATGTCATCTGTAAACAGACAGTTTTACTTCTTTCTTACAAATATCAATGTCTTTTATTTCTTTTTCTTGTTTGATTGTACTAACTAGACCTTCCAGTACAATGCTGAATAGGACTGGTGAGAGCAGCATCCTTGCCTTACTCCTGATATTAGGGAGAAAGCATTCAGTCTTTTACCATTAAGTATAAAGTCGGCTGTGGGGTTTCATAGATGCACTTTATCATGTTGAGAAAGTTCCCTTTTATTTCTGGTTTGTTCTGAATTTTTATCATGAATTGGTGTCAAATGCTTTTTCTGCATCTATTGTGTTTTATTCTGTTAACATGGTATATCACCTTTTCAGATGTTAAAATAACCTTGCATTTGTGAGGTAAAGCCTACTTGGTCATGGAATATAATTCTTTTTATATGTTGCTGGATTCAGTTTACTAATATTTGGTTGAGAATGTGTCTATAATCATGAGAGAAACTGCTCTTTAGTTTTCTTGTAATGCCTTTGTCTGGTTTCGGTATCAGGGTGATACTGGTCTTACAGAATGAGTTGGGGAGTGTTCCTCCCTTATTTCTGAAAAGAGTTTGTAAAGGATTGGTATTATTTCTTCCTTAACCTAAGATGACCACTCTTATGATATCTTTAATTTCTGTGTCTTTCATTACATCTAGCATAGGGTTTTACTCCAAAATATTTGGGAGTGAACTGTATTCTATGACTACATCCAAGAAATGGCTAAAATAGTGTTTAAACAGTATCCTGAATTTCAACCAAAAGCACCTTTAAAATGGAAGAATGCTATGAAAAACAATCTCACTTCTATTTTTTAGTTTAGAAAAACTAGAACATTTACTTACTAGGTAATAGCTCTCTATCAGCAGTCTCTGTGCAGCTTGGATAAGGGTAAAATAGATGGCCTTTCTCTAATGGGTATGGAATCATTCTAAAAGCTGAAAAAAAACACACAAATTTGGACATTCAATTCAGACTCCTTTTCATCCTATACCATAGATCAAAGCTATTTTTAGACATATTTTTATAACATTTTCACATAGCATTTTATTTTATTTTTTACAGATACATTTTTTATTAAATAAACTAGGTAAGCAAAATAACAAATAAAAGAAAGAATAAGATGTTTTAGAGAACAGTGAATGGTTGGGCTGGAATAAAACTAAACAGAGTAGTGGATGATAAGACTGGCCAGGTCCTTCCTACCTTAGTCTCGTCATTACAAAACATGACAGACTTTACTCTCTGGTCATGAATTCCACTTTCTACAGAAATCTTCATAAAACTGCAGCATAGATAACAGTCGCGGCCATAACTATTGGCAACTCAAAAGAGTTCTCAATTGTTCCTAACTTCACATGTGAGATGTCACCAAAGTTTTCTATGAGCAGAACTTAATTTAGATCAGGGGCCACTCTTATGCTTTAGCCCAATGGTCCCCAACATTTTTGGCACCAGGGATTGGTGCTCCTATGAGAATCTAATGCCTAATGATCTGAGGTAGAGCTGAAGCACTGATGCTAGTGCTGGGGAGCAGCTGCAAATACAGATGAAGTTTTGCTTGTCTCCTGCAGTTCAGCCTGGTTCCTAACAGGCCAAAGACTGGTACTAGCCTGCAGCTTGGGGGTTGGGGACCCCTGCTTGGCCCGACTTGGCCAGCTATCTGTTTTTATAAATAAAATTTTATTAGAATACAACCATGCTTGTTCATTTACATATTATGTAAGGTTGCTTTCATGCTATAGGAGTTGGGTAGCTGTGTAAGAGACTACGGCCCACAAAGACTAAATATATACCATCTGGTCCTTTATGGTAAAAGGTTACCCATCCCTGATCTAGATTATTACCAACTCTAGTAGATTTCTTAAAGAAGGAACTCTTATTGATCTACTCAACTCGTTAAGTATTCATCAACATTGTGAAAAGGATTTTGTTCTTCTTTTAATGCTTGTCTATATACATTTTTATCAAAATACTGATTTCGTTCAGAGAACAAACTGATGGTTGCTAGATGGGAGGGGGTTTGAAGGGCTGGGTGAAAAGGTAAAGGGATTAAGAAATACAAATTGGCAGTTACAAAATAATCACAGGAATGTAAAGTACCGCATAGGGAATATAGTCACTAATATTGTAATAACTATGGATGGTGTCAGATGGGTACTAGACTTACCAGGGGATCACTTCATCAGTTATAAAAATGTCTAACCACTATGCTGTATACTGGAAACTAATATAATATTGAATGTCAACTATAACTGAAAAATGTTTTAAAATACGAATTTTGTATGACCATAATAAAAAGCAGTGATTTGTCCAAAGTCACAGAGCAAATCAGGAGTAACATTAGGAAATCATGCATTAAGATTACTCATGAAATGCAGTATAAATCATATACTTATTGAAAATCTCCTCTGTGCCCAGCAAAAAACTAGGCACTGAAGACACACATAAGATCAATGAGATAAGAGTACCTGATTTTTAGGAGCTTATAGAGTACTAGGGGGAAAAGCAAAAGAAATCTAATAACCCAAAGACATTCAGCTCCTCAGTTTTAGTTGCCCCTGTTTCCTTAATATGTGTACTGTCGGTGTCAAGCTCAGTTTCTGACCCTGAGCAAATGGTTAAAGCAGACAGAGGTTCCCAAATGTCCTTGGTTCAAGGACACATGGTACCCTTTCCATCTCAGTAACTTTTTATGATGCTCCTAAGCTGAAAGAAATATCTAACAATTGCACTTATTAAGTAGTGGATTCAAACAACTATAAACGTTTATGTTCTAACAGTTTAGCAGTGATTTGGGGGAAAATGCACATAAATTAAAAGCAAAAATAGTTATATAATTTTATATAACCATAATTTCTTACTAATGGGAAACATGAGCCTGCTGGGTACTGCACAAATTCTCAAACCTCAAAATCCGATTGGACAGCACCAGCCTCATTTTCTGTTCCATAGAGATTTTTGTGTAATACTTCTTTTAATCACAGCAATGAAAACCCAGCTCTGCAAAGCTATCACATGGAAAAGAACAGAGAATCACCTAACTGTGAAATGATAAACTATTTAGAGTAATAGTTTGAATGGTGTCTGACAGGTGTTGATATTGCTGTATTTCCACTAAAATTTTAATATATACGGTGCCACCCTTGTGAGTTTGCTGCAATACCCCCAAGGTGCCTCAGTGCAAAATTTGGTAACTGAGAGGGTTAACCAATTTTAGTGAATGAGCAGTGAATTTATTTTTGAATTTTTACTGACAGCAGAGATGTATTTTTCAAGAGAACTATTATAAGAATTCAACTGATAAAATATTTTGATTAAGCTTCTTCATTTTCTTAGTGATTTTAAAAAGTTACAAATAAGAGATCTAGTAGTTGAAAAACAGTCCAATTCTCCAATGAAGATATACAAATGGCCAATTAGCACATACAAATATGTTCAACATCACTAACATTATGGAAATGCAAATAAAAACCACTGAGATACCACTTCACAACCATTGCGATGGTTATAATCAAGAAAACAGAAAATAGTGTTGGTAAGGATACAGAGAAAGTGAAACATTTGTGCATTGCTAGTAGAATATAAAATAGTACATCTATTTTATATAGTAGAAAATAGTATGGCACTTCTTCAAAAAATTAAACATAGAATTCTATGATCTAGGAATTCCACTTCTGGGTATATACACAAAAGAACTGAAAGCAGGAATTTGAACAGCTATTTGTACACCCATGTTCACAGCAGCATTATTCACAATAACCAAACGGTAGAAACAACTTGTTCATCATCGACAAATGAATGTATAAACAAAATGTGATATATACACAGAGAATGGAATATGATTTAGTCTTAAAAAGGAATGAAATTCTAACACATGCTATAACATTATGCTAAATTAAATAAGCCAGGTATAAAAAGACAAATGTATGATTCTACTCTATGAGAAAGCTAGACTAGTCAAACTCATAGAGACAAAAAGTAGAACCATTATTAGAGTCTGGAGAAGAGGGAAGAATGAAAAGTTATTGTTTAATGAACATAGAATTTCAGTTGGGGACGACGACAAAGTTATGGGGATGGATGATGGTGATGGCTGCACAACAATGTGAATGTATATAATACTACTGAACTGTATATTTTCAAATAGTTAAAATGGCAATTTTGATGTTACATATACTTTACCACAATAAAAAAAATTTATAAATAGCAATGATATTAGTTGTGAGAAAAATAGTTTCATGTTATACACATCTGAAATCAAAACAAAAACAAGTCTATTTTTAAAAAGTATTAGAATAGTTCAACCACTAATAAGATTATAAACCAAGATATGTATGTTTTCATTTTCTTTCCTTACAAATATGTAATTTCAATGGACACATGGCAGAACAGCATAACAGTTTCTCATTCTGCTTTTCCTAAATGTGGCATCAATATAAGTACATTAAGCATCTATTCTAGCAATAAACCAAATATAACACCACTGAATTTACTTTGAAACTAATCAACAACAAATCCTTATGGAAATTCAATCTCATTTAAAAGGACTACCTGTGAACGCAAGAAATAGAGAGATGAGTGTTACATGTGGAAAAGAATACTTACTGCCTTCCCAGGTACACTGCAACAGATTAAGAGCTCCTTCTATTCGCTTCCAGTGCTGAAGATGAAAGAAAGCATAGGCGATTGCTTCACTATCACCCCGTTTCAGAATATGTTCTGGAGGTAAAATTAGACTTTTCATCTCTAGTAAATACTAGAAAAATAACACATACACACATAGAGACACATCACAAAAAAAATTATGTTAAATTCAAATGCCCCCAAAATGTAAATTCAAATTTTATAAACTCAATTTTATTTAAAAAACAAATTTTAATCTAGGTTGAAATAATATGAAAGTCCTACTGGCAACACGTGTATAAAATGCTTTAGAAGCAAATTCCAAAGATTGGAATAATTCTATAGGTAAAATAAGGAGATAAACAGCTTATTTGTGACCTTGCTAAATACAAAATGGAAACTCAAGCTGAGGAAATGTGAGAGCAAATATTTATTTTTCAAAAAAACAATTATGCGTAAAATTCATAAAATACGATTTTAAAACAACATTTTGTGGCAACATTCAATTCTTTTATTCTCATTTTACAGGTGAAAGATCTTAGTTATGAAGAAGTTCATTTAAATTAATATGTAACAAATGCAAAGCACTATGCTTACCAGAAAATACTAAAACACACTCTATTTTTTGGAGCTTCCTAATATAATGAAAAAGACAGATTTCTTAAGTTAATAATTATAACCAGATTGTACTGAATGTTTTATTAGAGGTATAAACAATGTATATAAGAACATGGATAGAAGGTATTAATTTTAGCTTTATTGAGATGTAATTCTTTAAAATTCACCCATTTAAAATATACAACTCATATATATGTGCAACTATCACCACAGCAAATTTTAGAATATTTTCACCACCTCAAAAGGAAACCCTGTACTCTTTAGTTATTACCCTCTATTCCACCATCTCCCTACCACTGAGCAAACACTAATCTACTTTCTGTCTCTATAGATTTGCCTATTCTGGATATTTCATACAAATAAAGTCATATAATACATGGTCTTTTGTAAGTGGTTTCTTTCACTTAGCATAATTTTTTCGAAGTACATCTATGTTGCACTATATATCAGTACTTCATTCCTTTTTTTGGCTCAATAATATTCCATTGTGTGGATATAACACACATGTTTATCCATTTATCGTTTCATGGGTATTTCTGTTTTCACCTTTTTGGCTATTTTGAATAATGCTGCAAAAAAACATTAGTATACCAGTTTTTATGTAAATATGTTTTTGTCGCTCTTGGGTATATACCTAATTGTAAAATTGCTGGGTTATATGGTAATTTTTACATTTAGGAGGTATTAATTCTGATTTAGGGACTAAAACCACTTGATGGAATTTGAAATTTGAGCTGATAAAGATGGGTAGAATATGGATGAGCAGATTGGGGGTTGGAATGGGTAGAAAAACAGGAGGTTATATTCAAAGTACAGGGCCTACTTGAAAAAAGGCACTGAGCCAAGAGAGCATAGTGTAAGATTCATTTAAGGGATTAGTGAGTGTGCCTGTTAAAGAAGTTATAGACTATGAATTCTTATTCATGTACGAAGTTAAATTCTATCTTAAACTCTTGAAGAACATAGTTGCTTTAATATTATAATCCATAACAAAATCAGTACAATCACAGTTATAACACTAATTACACGAAGATGCTAAATTAAATTAACCACTATACATCATCTTTACTACTAAAATGGTCAATTGAAAACAAAATATTTTTTAAAATATTTAGTTAGTTAAATACTTGCAAAGACTTCCCCTACTGAAATAGGTTTGAAATGAGCTCTTTGGTTCTAAATTATTTGGTTAAATGATGTGTCATAAGGTCCAAACCACATTAACTTCTGTTATAAAATGTAAAAAAGAGGAACATTCCAGAGGTGTCTCAAAAGATATATTCTCACATTTCAAATTCTAAATTCCTCAGATTGTTACATAAACTAATGAGATAAACAACATAGAATTTGTGAAAAGCACTTTGTAAAACTGCTACAAGCAGGAAGAATCTTAAAAATAAAAAGTTATAATTGTTTCAAAATTTAAACTTTATGTTATTACTCAATATGTATGCACACATATTAATATATCTAAAATAAATTTTTCTTATGAAATATGCCTTTCCAACACTTACTGAGGTTAATGCCCATCTTTAATTACTTCTACTCCTATATCTTAATAAAGCTGAAATTAAAAAAAAAAAAGAATTACCCTTAGTCTTGATATATCTTGCTTTCTCCTCAAAGTGTAAGAATGCAATCTGCTCATCGATTTATTTTAGCAGATGTCACAAGCTATGAGATTATTTACTAATCCAGTTTGGGGACTTAACATTTCCCATTCAGTTTCTTAAAGGAATGCAGCAGAGGTTGTGTCCTGGTCAAGCAAAGCCCATTTGCTGCCTGGTTGGGTTCTCTCCCCTTAGTGCCTTGGGCCTATATTCAGGAGGGTAATATTCTTTCTAATCCTCTCTAATCCTTGCCCATTTTTTTAAAACACAGTAAAAGATCACTCACACCAGGTGGCTGTGGGAAAATGGACTCAAATAGCTGACCCTTGACATGACTCCTTATGCTCTATCCAAGTACATGAAGAGCTTCTTCAGTAGGAAGCAAAGAAAATGTGGCAATCACAGTGCAATCTCCATCATAAAAAAAGAGTATCTCATTTTCAAAAGAAAACTGTTTAACACTTAAATCAATTCCTTTCTATTAAAATTCTGTCTAATTTTACAGATAGAGGAGATAATATTATTATCAATGAGTTTTAGAACCCTGAAGCTTTAAAATAAACCCTATCTTGGTAGCCACTTAGCAAAGAGTAAACAAAGATATTCAGTTAACAATTATTCAGTAAAATTTATAGAAAATGTCAACTTAATACTTTTTTGAACAGCAACTATACATCTATATTTTCACCATTTAATAATCTAAGTGACAATTCAGATAGTAATTGAACACATATGGTATGCTTATTAGAAAATACTTCAGAAGTTTAAAAATCATTGCTATTTAATCATTAAAAAAATCTTTCTTATGCTATCTTATTTATTATCATCTCTTACCTACCAGCAAATGTCATTTCCAATTTGACTTTAAAGCAAATCAAATCTTATTTTTCAATTTCTAATAAGGCATTGAAATAAAATTTCATCCTCAAAAATAAGGGAAAATTTCAGTTTAAGGTATTTAAAGTAATTATAGGATTATTATTTATTTTATCTTCCTACAAACTACTACTAAGGAATTTCTGCTACCCAGCATAAGGTGTTAAGTTACCACATAATCGAAAATATATTCTTCATAATGTTAGGTGCTATAGATATAGCACCTAACACATTATACTACCCAAAGTAGGCACTAAAATACTCATTAACTGACTTGATCTGATTTATATAACTAAAATGTCTTCAAACTCCTATTTCAGTTTTTACTAAGATATATATATTTTAGCCAAGGCAACCCTTGGTTGACCTCACAGATTACAAGGACAGCTTACAATCTCTTTTTTTTTATTTTTATTTTTTTATGCCTAAAGCACCTGGTCTTCCTAGGTGGTCTCTCATCTAAGTACTAATCAGGCCCGACCCTGCTTAGCTTCCGAGATCAGATGAGATCGGACTTGTTCAGGGTAGCATGGCCATAGACACTAAGAGACATTTTCTAACTGCCTGGGCAAAACAAAACAAAAACAAACAAACAAAAATCTGCTATCCAGACTACTTTTCTGTGAAGAAAATGTGAAAATTTAAAAACTGAAGGATGGTTGGTTTTGAAATTTTTTGGCCTTTTCTTCCTGCTTATAAAAGTATGTGCTCAGTGTACAAAAAATGCAAACACTGAAGAGTTACATAGTAGATATATATTACAAGATTGAAGAATAAAAGAATAAAGAAAATAAAAATAATCTGATTTATGTTATGTCTAATTTAGTTATGCATAACATAATTGACTTTTTCTTAAAAATAGAATAAAGCTGTTACACAACTCACTTTTTACTTTATGATACATCTTTTACATTTCTTCCTGTCTCTATATAAATCTAACTCATTATTTTTTATTATTGTATAGTATTCCATTAAAAGCTGGGTTATTTTATAAGTACAGATTTAAGGTCATGCTGGAATTGTACTACCATCCTTAAAAGGTCAAAAAAGGATATCATTAAGCAAATCTCATAAAAATAGTAAAGTAAAAGTAAAATATAGAACATTTATTAAAAATAAGAATATAAAATAGTAAAAACTCATAAAAATAAGATGGCTTAAAAATTCCCAAATATGATGGGGTCTAAAATTTAATTTTTAAAAAACTTACATAGGCCTTTATAGCAATGCAGATCTAAACTGAAGAAATGTCTATTTACCAAATATTTATTGAATGCCTGTTATGTGCTAGGCAGAGTATCAGACATAAAATGAGAAAGACAAGAATTCTGCTTTTTAAAAAGCTCACAGGAAACTATGGGAGATATATACAAAGAGACAAAAAACGGTATGATTAAGGTACTGAAGGAACAGAGCCATTATCTCTGCTCAGGAAAAATAGGAGACACCTCTATAAAGGAGGCAACAGATGAGCAGTGTCTTAAAGAATGAGCAAAAATTTGCCAAGTAAAGAAGAGTTTGAGCATATATACAAAGGTAGGTAGGGAGATATGATGAGAAATTACCAAATCCAGGAAGCAGTGATGCTGGAGATAAGGAGCAAGACAGAAGTGGCAAAGAGTAAGGTTGGAAATGGATACTAGGCTCAGACTGTGAAGGGCTTCTATATAAGCAACACTAAGGGACTGGTCCTTATCTTATTAGCAATAGGGAACAAGAAGAACTCTTTAGGCAGAGTAAGATTTGCTATTTAGGTAGCTAACTCTGACAACAACCAGAATGGAGAGGGGCCAATGGCAGGGAGACCAGTGAGGAATTGGTTTTAATAGTCCATGCAAGAGATGGTAAACAAACTGTACATTTAGAGATGCACAGAAAATGTCTGGCAATATATAAGCCAAAGAGAAAGAACGGTTACTTGAGAGAAGTAGAATTGGAAGAGAAAAAAATGGAATACTTTACTTTGTAAACTTCTGAAAGGTCTGAATTTTTTTAAAGCACTTCTCATCTTTATAATAACAATAATAATTAAAAAATAAGTAGTGAAGGCACATAATGGTCAGTGACAGTGGGGATAAAGTAGATGGCTAGATCTGAAAGACATTTTAAGGTTATAATACAAGTTGGTAATCTGGAAAGGGCAGAAGTAAAGGTTAATGAGGAGAAGATAATAAGGCCATATAATCAAAATATGTAAATAAGGACAAGCAAGAAGAAGAGACTTAACATAAAATTTAAAAATTCAGTTTGAGACACATTAAAGTTGTCAGAAATACCTATTAAATGTCCAGATAAAAATCGCCATAACTAGAAAGAAATGCAAATCTATAGATGAGGAAGCCAGAGTTGAAAGATACAGATTTGCAAATTATCAACAAATACAATAAAGTTGAAGACATAAACCAAGGCTGGTACCTAGTATGTGCTACAGGGCCTTCTGTATTACCTCCAAATCATCTTATTGTTATATCTAAAATAAATCAGAAATTGCTTGGGAAAAATTCTACTAGTATTAAACTATGGACAATACACTCAAGTAACTATTCAAACATCTTGATTTTCACTAAAAATATAAAAAATTAAACCTACTTTAGAAGCTATAGTTAAAAAGGCATAATAATGTATGGTCTGATGGTTTCTTTTATAACTCTAAAACCATACCTATGCTTATACTCAAATTCACTTTAATTTTGAATTGCTTTGATCTTTATAATTTATCTTTAGATTACTTTGTTTCTATTACTTTGTAACTTTTACAACAGCTTTTGACCAAAAGCAATATAATTCTGACCTGAAGTAATGATAATGCTTTATAATCTTCCTCTTAAAAGCAGAGGTTAAAGAAAAATCTCTCTGAAGGCATCTGAAATTAAGGTACTTTGCTCTTGATCAGTCATGCACACCAAGAACCAATTTATCTCTGCAATTAGTTTTCTCAGTGCACATTCTATGAGATTGGACAGGCAGGCCGAATGCAAAGAGTCCACATGAATGTGTATTGGGGAGGAGACTAAAGACGGTTCCAGATAGAAAGTAAACAGGATTTCTATATGAATAAACTGAAAGAAAACATAACAGTAACTAACAACCTCTGGAGAAAAGGGAAAGGAGAGGGAAGGAAGGTTAGAAAGGGCATTTGCCACAGAAAAACTCCTTTCCATATCATCCTACAGAGCAGCACCTTGTGCAATAAGCATTTCATATTTCAACTCATCCACGTAGGTCACAGGACTACATAATGGACAGGCAAAGGCCTCATTGTGCTCTAAGTCTGGGCCTTAGACTTCGACACCACTTTCCCATTTCTCCTTTTATTCCTGCTCTGCCACTCAAAATCTCCAAGAGTGCGTTTCCCTCTTATCTTTTACATACGCTGATATAACACAGGTAGTTTGGCCAATGACATGTAAATCTGCCGCTAAAGAGCTAGTATCTTCTGTGGTGGATGAGACTAGTCTCATCCTAAAGGCTTAGATTTCTGGTCAACAGATGGGTTTTACCTTTTCTATCTCAATTTATTTTTAAAATTTCCCTTGTACTTACAAAAGCTTCCAAGCACAGTCTGCTTTCTTGGCAGTACAATACTGAAAAGAGTTTATTGTAAAATAAGAAATGATAATTTTTAAAAGCTACAGATAACACATTCCTAAACATATACTCAAGTTGTAAAGATTTACTAAACAAGTTTTTTTGTTTTGTTTTTCAGTGTTCTACTTTATTCTCCCTCCAAGAGCTTCTGTGAGACACAAATAAATGGTCCTCAAGGTATTAACTAATTCAAATTAGTTCATTCCTAACTGTTTCAACATCTTCACCTTCACCTCATCTCAACAAAGGAATCCCCAAATCTTATACATTCTAAGGCTTTAAAACAATATTTACAAGGAAAAAGTACATCCTGAAACAGCTGAAACAGGAAGAGAAAATGGTAACAGAAGTATAATAAGCAATGACTGCATGATACTCAAGACTGTCGCCTGACACTCAGACCCTGTGTTAAGCACTTCATATATATCATCTCATTTAATCAGAAAGCATGATACTCTCTCTGACAGAGCAGTCCATGCTGAGAAAGATTTTTTTTTTGAGGTACAATTTAAAAATAGACAAATGCACAGATCTTAAGTATGCAGTTCAATGAGTGTTGAAAAATGAAGACAACACCCAAATCAAGACACAGAACATTTCCATCACCTCTGAAAAATTCTCCTTTTCAGTTCATCCCTTACCCTGACCATTGTTCTAATTTCTACCACCACAGATCACTTCTGTCTTTTCTCAAATGTCGTCATTCAGTATGCACTCTTTGGTACAACATTCTATTTTTGAGATTCATCCATGTTTTGCTTATATCATAGTTCTTTCTTTTTATTGCTGAATAGTATCCCACTGAATAAATACATACCAATTTGTATGTTGACTTGTTAAAGCACATTTGGGTTGTTTCCAGTTTGGTATTATTATGAATAAAGCTTCTATGAACATTCATGCTCAAGTCTTTTGGGGAACATATGGTTTCATTTCTCTTGGGTAGGACTGGAATTGCTAGGGTGAGGTATATGTTTAACTTTTATAAGAAATGGCCAAACGTTTTTACAAAGTGGTTATACCATTTTATACTCTTAGCAGCTATATATAACTGCTTCACATTCTTACCAACATTTTATGAGTCTTTTTAATTACAGTCATAAGCTGCATAACATTTCAGTCAACAACGGACTGTATATATAACAGTGATCCCATAAGATCATAATGGAGCTTAAAAATTGCCATTGCCTAGTGACCTCGTAGCCATAGTAAGGTTGCAGTACAACCAGTTCCTCATGTGTTTGTGGTGATGCTGGGATAAACATACTGTGCTATCAGTTGCATAAAAATATAGCACATACAGTTATACACTATACATAATATTTGATAATAAACAACTATGTTACTGGTTTATGTATTTACTATACTTTTTATCATTATTTTAGAGTGTGCTCTACTTATAAAAAGTTTACTGTAAAACAGTAAACTGCTAAGTTGGCAAGTCACTTCATACACTTTGTGTTTACTACATCTCTCAACTGTGTCATTTTCTCTTGTGCTTGACTTCATCTCATGTTGTTTTATAAATTTGGTGTAGCCTAAGAGTACAGTGTATATAAAGTCTACAGTAGAGTAATGTCCTTCACATTCACTCACCACTCACTCACTCATTCGCCTAGAGCAACTCCCACTCCTGCAAGCTCCATTCATGGTTAAGTACCATTTAAAAATTTTTACTGTATCTTTTCTATGTTTAGATACACAAATACTTATTGTGTTACAACAGCTTACAGTATTCAGAAAAGTAACATGCTATACAGGCTTGTAGCCTCAGAGCGCTAGGCTATCCCATGTAGCCTAGATGTGTGGTAGGCTAGACTATCTAGTTTTGTGTAAGTGTACAAGATGATGAAATCGCCCAATGATGTATTTCTCAAAACATATCTCCATCATTAAGAGAAGCATGATTGTACAGCCATTCTGGTAGGTGTGAAATGGTACTTTGTTGTGATTTTATATTGCATTTGCCTAATAACTAATGATGTTGTACGTCTCTTAGTGTTTATTGGATATTCCAACATCTTTTATGAGGTATCTGTTTAAGATTTTTGAGCATTTTCATATTAAGTTGACTTTTTAATATTTATATGTTCTGCATATGAGTCCTTTGCCAAACAAACTGCAATTTTTTTTCCTGTCTGTGGACTGCCTTTTCATTTTCTTAACACTGTATTTAATAAGCAGAATTTAAAATTTTTGAAAAGGCCAATTTAAATTTTTTTTCTCTTCTAACTCAGTGCCTTTTGTGCCCTGGGAAATCTTTGCCTGCTCCAAGTTTCAAAGATATTCTTAAATGTTTTCTTCTATATTGTATAGTTTTAGCTTTTACATTTAGGTCATTGATCCATCTCAAATTAATGTTTTGTATACTATAAAAAAAAATTCATGATTCCCCCCCACATTCAGACATCCAAATGTTCCAGCACCGTTTGCTGAAAAGTTTCCTTTCCCCATTGAATTACATTGGTGCTTTAGTAAAAATTAAATTGTCAGTACATATGTAAATATATTTCTGGACTTTTTATTCTGTGATTTTATTTTTAAAGTAATTTTTTTCAAATTTACATAGAAAAGTAATAAAATTTAGAAGAATTTGTTAGTGGTATGCTTATTTTAAAAAAACCTTCAATGAAATAGTGCAGCAAGGTATTGCTAGATTTTAAATTAAAGTTAGACAATACTACTAGACAATACTACTCTGATGTGTAAAGTGTCATAATAAGAACAACACATTTATAATAGATCATTGACATTCATGGATTTAATATTTTCAGTTTTAATCACTGGTAATATCTCTAAACATCCATGATTTATAAGGCCATAATTTTGCTAAGGCACAAATTTGAATCATGTGCTCTAAGGCTTGTGCACACATGTGAGTAACTAACCTAATGAATAACCCTAGCTGACTCTTCAGCATCGTATCTCAGCTAAGTTCATGACCCACTCCCATGTTTACCTTTCATCGGTGAAATTATATGTTCTAATGGTGTTTTCAACTACGGAGATTCACAATGGTTTTGGACCATATTAATCAAGAACCTCATTGGCCTACTATAATAATAATGTTAAAGAATACCTTCTATAGTAAGAGACAAACTTAAAAATGTACAAAGGAAATGAATAGACGTTTAACCAAAAAAGATATACAAATGGCTAATAAGCACATTAAAAGATGTTCAACTTCATTAGTCATTTAGGAAATGCAAACCAAAACCAAAATAGATGCCATGTCACACCTCCTAGGATAACTATAATCAAAAGACAGGCAATATCAAGAAGGTACAGAAATTAGAGCCCTCACACATTGCTGGTTGGAATGTAAAACAGCACAGCACTTTGGGAAAAGGTTTGGTATACTCTTCAAAAAGTTAAGCATAAAATTACCATGTGATCCATCAATTCTGCTCCTAGGTACATAAACTGAGAGAAGTGAAACTATGTGTTCACACAAAAACTTGCAGATGAATATTCATAGTAGCATTATTCATAATAACCAAAGTCAAACCAACCCAACTGCCCATTAACTGACAAATGGGTAAATGAACTGTAGTTTATCAATACAATGGAATACTATTCAGACATAAAAAGAAATGAAGTATTGATACATGCTACATTATGCTAAGTGAAAGTAGTCGGACACAAAAGGCCACATACTGTATGATTCTAAATTCATAGAGACAGAAAACAGATTAATGGTTGGAGGGATTGGGGGAGAGAGGCAGAGGATTTCTTTTTGGGTTAATGAAAATGTTCTAGAATTAGTGGTGATGATTATACAACCTCGTGAATACACTAAAAGCCACCTTAATGTGTATTCTAAAAGGGTGACTTGTATGACACGATTTATCTCAATTAAAAAGACAATCCATCTGTAAAGCTTCTTGATGGTTGGATAATGATTATGAGACAGTAAAATGAAACAGGATACTATGTAATATTTAGAAAGTATGAAATATTTTCTACTATAAAATAAATCTGTCAATTTCCATAGTGACTGAAAGATGCACAATGTTTTTTTAATTTGGTGACTAAAAAAATATCGCTAACTGAACCAAAGTCATAGGTAGGTAATGAAGAAAAAGTCGAAAACCATGAAAACATGCTGTTCTAATTTTTAACTATTATTATCAGTTGCTGCACACTGAAATTCATTCAGTAGATTAAAAAAATCTGTACAAGCAATCAATATTAATGAAATATCTAAAGCAAATCATAGCCTGAAGAGATTTATGTGATCTTTCTCTATTGCACTTCTAATAGTTTCCAGCTTTAACAAATTGCACAGCTCTAGACCTACAGCCATTTCTGTTATAGTTATGTGGAAAGTTGCCAAAACATGTTTCCTGCTAAAACAGCTTATCCTTTGTCATTTTACTGGTAACATTCATAAAATATTTGTCAAATCTACATAATAAATTTGTAAGATTAAAAGAAGATTTAAAATATAGATATATATTTAAATGTCACTGTTCATTAGCTTAAATAAGTTATCACCATCCACAGCTGAAGTCTGAGGAAGAAAACCCCTAAAGCCCTTTATGTTTGCTTGGCTCCAGCTGAGAGTCAGGAATATAGACCATAATATGAGAGAGAGAAAGAGAGAGAGTAAGAGAGTGAGAGAGAGAGGGAGTGAGGGGGGAAGGGGGGTAGGAAGGGAGAGGGAATGAGAGAGGGAAAGAGAAAATGAATCTAAATCTGTACATACTTCACTTTAAAATACTAGCAAACACACAGCAGCAAATTCCAGAGTTTTCCCAGTTCATATAACACTAATATTTTTAAGTGGGATATTATCCAAGTTGTTGAAGCTTAAAATTTTACCAAAAAAATCTTAATAATTATCCTGTTCGATAACAACCAGTTAAGGTGTCTATCCACAAACAATAATGTAAGGTTATAGCACCATCCTACTTAGCTGGACATTTTAAGAGTTAAATTGTCAACAGGCTTTGACATAAAGTTGAGGGGAAAATAGTTAAATTCCTACCTATAAATAAAAATGATTTTAAAATGTTAAAATATATGTATATATATAATATACTTTAAAAATACATATTCATATCTATTAAATTATATATATTTAAGTTTCATTGAGGTATACTTTACGTATCACAAAATTCACTGTTATAAGTATATGGTTCAATGATTTTTTAGTAAATTTATACAGCTGTGCAACAATCACCACAAAAACTTCCCTTGTGCCTGTTTACAGTCAATTCCTACTCCTATCCCTGGATTCAGGGGATCACTGATCTGCTTTGTGGGTCTGTAGTTTTGCCTGTTCTAGAAATTGCATTCAAATGTGATCATAAAATATGTGTGTCTGGTTTCTTTCACTTGATATAAAGTATTTGAGGTTAATCTATATTGTTGCATGTGCTTATATATTGCCTTGGAAATCTTGTTGAAAATCAACTGACCATAAATATGCGTGTTTGCTTCAGGACTCTGTTGTCTTCCACTGACCTATACCTCAATCTTTATGCCAATATTATACTATCTTAATTACTATATAAAATGTCTGGAAGAAAGAACCCTTTAAAAATGTCTTAAAATTGGGTAGTATAAATCCTCCAACTTTGTTCTTCTTTCTCAAAAAATGGCTATTCTAGGACCCTTGCATTTTTATATAAAGTTTAGAATGAGCCTGTCAATTTCTACAAATAAACCTGCTAGGATTTTTAAAAGGAAATACATTGAACCTACAGATCAATTAGGAGAGAACAGTGATCTTAACAATATTAAGTCTTCCAATTCATAAACATGGTATATCTCTTCCATTTATTTAGGTGTTCTTTCATTTCTCTGACTTGTTTCAAAGTATTACAGTGTATATCTATGTGTGTTTTGAAAAAAGAAAAGTATCCCAAAAGGCATCATAGAATACTTAGAGCAGATTCAATCTGAGAGCTAATATATATTACCTATCCAACACTTGAATTTTATAATTAGGGCAATGCCTGCATTTCCACTAACCTCTCCCCATCCATGTGTCTCTACTAGTAGTTTTGAAAATCAATGCACAATTTATATCATCAGAACTATTACTACTGAGAATACATTTTTGCATGAGAGGAAGTCTATAACCATAGGAAACAGTCCATATTTTGGTATTTTGAGTAGAAATAAAATAAAATTTTTAGACATCTTAGTGGTGCATTTAATTTCAATAGTTCTGATTAATAACTGCTATTCATTTTCTCACACAAGAAACAGATTCCCATCCCATCCTGGTTAGTAACAATAACAATCGCTTCTGTTTTGTTTACTATGTAACAGGCAGTCTCCTAAGCACTTTAAAGATATGAACTCATTTAATCTTAATAACAACTCTAAGAGGTAGGGAATATTATCACCATTTGACACAAGAGGAAACTCAAGTCCACAGAAGTTAAATAACTTGTCCAAGGTCATACAGCTAGGAAATCGTAAAGCCCAAATCCAAACCTAGACAGTGTAGTTGCAGAATCCATTCTGTAAACTACTCGGAAGCATGAGACAGCACAGCATTTCAAATAAAAGTATTTTCAGCCCTCTGCTTCCAATAATGGAACACTAAGTAATTCAGATCAATCCTCCCAGACAACTAAAAAGACTAAACAAAACATATAAAAATCTAATTAGATACATCATATAATTAACAGAAGGTAAGAAATTACCAGCCACAGTCCAACGAAGGCAGAAATCAGAGAAGTAAGCCAGACTTGGGGCTTCTTTTACTGTAGGAACATTTGCCAATTCTGGACAAGATGGCTAAGAGGCTGTTCACCCTATTTTGTCAGTGTCTTAGGCTAGGGTAACAAAGTCAGAGTGACAAGCCCTGGCAAACCTCTCAGGATAGGACTGGGACCCTGAAATTCTTCTTCCTAAAAATAAGAGTGAATCAGAAATAAACCAGAACTTTCAAGGACTATAGCCCACTTTCAAGGCATCTGGATGGACCAAAAATTATCACTCTCTGAGACTGAATTAAGGTGATCCTGTCCTGCCTGTGCTTCTTCCAGGCCTCTAAGAGCAAAGAAAATACCCTTTGAAGAAAGATAATATTATTTGAGGTTTTAAGTTATTTCTACAATTTCAAACACCTGGCACATAGTCAAAGAAAATGAGGCATAAGAGAAAACAAGACAATAGGAACATGATGCAGTAGAAAAAATGAAAATAGAAACAGATACATGGAAGTTCCAGATACTGGAATTATCAGAGAAAGATTTTATTACTTTAAACTATTTTAAAAGAGATAAAAGACTATATTTAAAATTTTGATAGAGAATTAAAAAAAGAGACGTAAAAAATAAACAGAAACTCAAAAATTGAAAAATATTTCAAAGGAGTGAAATTACACAAAATATGTTCTCTAACCACAATGCAATTATGCTAGAAAACAATGGTGAAAAGATAATCTTATATATTTGAAAATTAATAAATATACCTCTAAATAAAATGAATTTATCTCTAAATCAAAGAGGAAACAATGGAAATTAGGAAACATTTTGAACTAAATTATATAAAAGATATATAAAAGATAAAATGCAGTTTAAATTGTGGTTAGAAAAAGGTTTATAGGCTAAAATAAATATATTAGAAAAAAGGCAGAAAATTAATGAGTTAAGTGTCTATGTAAGAAGATATTTTTGTAAGAAACAAAAAATAACAAAACAGGGCCAAAGAAAGTTGAAGAAAGGCCATAAAGAATAGAAATGAATGAACCAGAAAACAAATAGTAGAGAGAATCAACAAAGCCAGATCTTGGCTCTTTGCAAACTAATAAGATTGACAGATCCCTAGAGAATCTGATCAAGGCAGGGAGAAAAGGTAGCCAGTACTGGCAATTAAAAAGCGGATGTTATAACGGATCCTGTAAATATTAACACGGTAATAAAAGAATTTTATGAAATCTTTATGCCAATAAATTTGAAAATTTTGATGAGATAAATTCCTAGAAAAATACAACTTCACAAACACCAATATAAGAATAAGAAATTTGAATAGTTAAGCAACTAAAGAAATTTATTTTGTAATTAAATTATTAAACTAAAGAAGTAAAATATGTAACAAAAAAAAATCATTCTTACGAGGAAAACTCCAGAATCAGATGATTTAATCAGGAAATTCTATCAGTTGTTTAAGGCAGAAATAATTTTAATTTTACACGAATTATTCCAGAGGAAATAAAAAGAGGGACCAATCTTTGTTTCATAAAGTCAACAACAAAGGAAAAGTATAAACCAAAAATATAAGAAAAGAAGGATGTAAACATAATTGATGTCAGAATAATGGTTACTGTTAGCAAAAGGGAAGCTGTAACTGAGGAAGGGCAGTCAGGTGGACTTTTGGGGGCAGGCAATGTTTTTTTTTTTTTGGCCTCAGTGATTGTTTCCACTTATTTGCTTTATAATAAATCTTTAAGATGCACAGTTCTGTTGTTTTTTTTAAACACTTTGCTGTATATGTATTATAATTCACAATAAAAAAATTTAATTAAATTTATGGGACTAGTGTCATTTCTTAGATTTTAGTAATTTTCTTGATTTTATTCAAATCGATATACAAATTCCATTTCTTGTAAATTATCTTTTAGAGATTAATCTCTTTAATGTCTACTAGCTTCCAAATTCTATTAATATACGTTATATGGAATCGATAGTTACAATTACATTTTGCAGTAAAGGCATCTATTCTTTATTCTACACTTCCTAACATAGGCATTGTTTTTAAAACCCACAATTTAATCTTGGGAGGGAAATAACACACACTGATTAACCAACAATCTGTATGTATGTCTGCAAGGTGCACAATATAAAGACAAATAAGATGGATATAGTCTCATCTGGAACTAAATAAACATTAACTCGGCAGTTTTTTCTGGGAACTTCCACATCTGTTTCCTATCACTGATTATTTTAATCTATTTATTGGCAGTCTTTGTCTACCTAGCCCTAGTTCAAAACCCAGGCATCTGTCTAGATATAAAAAGCTTTCACAGTAACAGGAAATTTGACTTAATGATCTGAAATATGAATGATCTTTTATTAAGACCAAGCCAGTTTATTTCTTCTCTAGAACTATAGTAGAAGAAACAGCTAAACAAATACATTTCAAATTTTATTTTGACAAGAATTGCAAAACCTATAATGAACTGCTGCTCTTATCTACCTTCTAAATGCCTTTTAACATCTCCTTTAAGATGAATAATAAGCATCAAATTATAGCAGACTAAACAATTCTGATTCAAATAATGGAGACCCAAACTTTGATCTATACACTGTGATCAATTTGATAAACTTAAAAGCAGTATTTTTTATCATAAAAGTTCTCACTTTTGGGACATGAGGATTAAATTCCACAGCTCTATGAATTGCTTCCACAGCATTAATTTCTGCTGTGTTTAACCCTCTTCTGGAGGCTGTTTCTGGAGAGAATCTGTAAGAAAACCACAAAATAAAGAAATAAATATAAAAAAATATACATGGATTTAGATCATAATCTAGCCCCCTGATCAGAGGTTTCTGGTGATGGCTAAAGACAAAGCCAAATAACTAAACATGAAAGTAAAGACTTTGGTCCAACATATAAAAAAGGCAGCATAAGAAGTGAAAATCTTCAAATTTAGGTAATGAAAGGCTTCAGGAGAAGTTCATTGAAGGTTCACTTTTGGAAAGAATAAAAGAAAGGCTACACAGAGATATCCAGAGAATCTCATGAAACAGTACATTCTTATCATATTTTCATTGAGAAGAAACAGACTGAATATTCCATTCTAATTCATATCAAGGTGTAGTAATGTAAGATGAAAAAAATTGTCACCACTAAATTGGTTTCTGAATAACTTACCTGTGGAATACAGACATTCGTTAAGGGCAGCCAAAAGATACAAGGAATACAGAATAACTCAGAATAGATAATATGAAACCTATTTCCCTACCACACACCTTATCATTATCATCATAACTGCTATGTACTGCATGTTCTTTCTTTGCAGCATTGCTTTAGGCATTTATTACACATAATCCTCACATAACCACCTTACAGTATTATTACTCTCATTTTACAGATGAGGAAGAGACTCAAACTGATTAACTTGCTCAAAGTTCCAAAGCCTAAGTATGTGGTAGACCTGAATTTTTAGACCTTAGCTCTAAAAACCTTGCCCTTTCCACTACTACACATAGTAAGAAACTTCAAGGACTTATTCAGAAAGGGTTACTCAGAAAGAAGTAGAAAGGAAAACAAGCATTGTTTAAAGTCAATGGATGATATACATAATATTGAGGTCGACAGTCTTTCTAAATTATTTTATTTTTCATAACTACTTACTTATCTGAAACAGTCCTTGTCTTCAATAGTGCTGCTGTATAACAGATTGCTGCTGACTTTGGAAGGCTTATATCTGTAATAATAATTTTCGATTTTGGTAAGAATCAAAAAAATACCTGAAGATAATTTTTAATAAGGATAATTCATAGTACAAATTCAACAGATATAATATAGTAGTAGAAGCATGAGGACAGTTGGAAGATCTAAGTTCGAATCTTGATTCTACTATTTACTAGCTACGCATTTTTAAACAAGTAGCAACTTCTTTAACCACAGTGTTCTCTTGTCAAAACAGAAAAATGGTACTTTACTGGCAGAGATTAAATTAAATAATGTCTGTGAAATCCCTCAGCACAATGGTAAAAAGGGTTCAACAAATGTTTATAATAATTTGCTTTCAATAATACTATTCAGGGGAAAAGGCATAGTATACTTAGAACTACTATGTAAAAACTCCACAGAGAAAAACTAAGATTCAATAAAAATATTTAACTGTAATTAAATCCAAGTGATACAACCCTGGGTGGTTTTAATTTTTTCTTCTCCTGTTTTTTAGTATTTTCTACATTTTCTTAAATGACATTTTTTGCCAGAAAATAATTAATCAGAAACTATAAGAAAATAATTATATAAATCTTTTCTTAAAAAATACCCAAAATAGAAAAATCAATCCATGTGATATACCACATAAACAAAATGAAGGATAAAAGTTATTGATCACATCAATAGATGCAGAAAGCATTTGAAAAAATTTAACTTTGATTTATAATAAAAACTCTCAGCAAAGTGAATATACAAGGAACATGCCTCAATATAATAAAAGCCATTTGTGACAAACCACAGCTAACATCATATCATACTCAATGATGAAAAGCTGAAAGCTTTTTCTCTAAGATCAGGACAAGACAAGATTGCCCATTCTCACCACTTTTATTCAACATAGTACTGGAAGTCCTAGCCATAACAATCAGACAGAAAAAGAAACAAAAGGCATCCAAATTGGAAAGAAAGCAGTAATAATGTCACTATTTGCAGACGACATGATACTATACACAGAGAACCCTAAAGAGCCCACCAAAAAACTATTAGAATAAATGACTTCAATAAAGTTTCAGGATACAAAACTAATATTCAGAAATATGTTGTGTTTTTATACACTAATAACAAGCTATCAGAAAAAAAAACAATAAGAAAACAACCCCATTTACAATTGCATCAAAAAGAATGAAATATCTAGAAATAATTTTAATCAAGGGGATAAAAGAGTTATACTTGGAAAACTATAAGGCATTGATGAAAAAACATTGAAGATACCAATAAATAGAAGGACATACTGTGTTCATGGACAGGAAGAATTAACATTGTTAAAATGTCCATATTAGGGGTGGCTCCATAGAGTAGTGGTTAGCACATCTGCTTTACACGCAGAAGGTCCTGGGTTTGCGCCCCAGGTGGAGCTACAGACCATATCCTGGGTGTGCGAGGCCCCAGGTGCACACCATGAGCACGTGTGAGAGGAGATACCCCGCCTTCAGAGATCCATTTCTTAAGGGGAAATGGCAACATCCACAGGTCAAGGGTGTAGGTCAGGGAGGGGGCGAATTAAAGAGGGAAAAAAAAAGTCCATACTACCCAAAGTAATCTACAGTTTCAATCTCTAGATTCAATCTCCAGATTTATTGCCTATGGCATTTTTCAAAGAACTAGAACAAATAACCCTTAATGTACATGGAACCATGAAAGACTTCTAGTGAAAGGAGAATGAAGTTGGAGGTACCTGATGTCAAACAGCTACACTAAACAGTATGATACTGGCAAAAAAAAAAAAGAAAGAAAGAAAGAAAAAGAAACCAGACATAAATCAATGGAACAGAAGGGAGAGCCCACACTTATATGGTCAATTAATCTA
This sequence comes from Macroglossus sobrinus, assembly GCA_004027375.1. Classification (NCBI taxonomy): domain Eukaryota; kingdom Metazoa; phylum Chordata; class Mammalia; order Chiroptera; family Pteropodidae; genus Macroglossus; species Macroglossus sobrinus. Next base: position 132,954 of record PVKZ01002376.1, read on the forward strand.
CAACAAAGGAGGCAAGAATATACATGGGGTAAAGACAGTCTCTTTAATAAATGGTATTGGCAAAACTGGACCAATACATGCAATAAAACAAAACTAGATCACTTTCTTAGACCATACACACACCAAAAAAAAAATTCAAAATGGATTAAAGATTTAAATGTAAGACTTAAAACCATAAAACTCCTAGAAGAAAATATAGACAGTGGTCTTTGACATTGGTCTTAGCAATAGTTTTTTGGATATGTCTCCTAGGGCAAAGAGAATAAATGCAAAAGTAAACAAATGGGACTATATCAAGCTAAAAAGCTTTTGCACAGCAAAGAAAATCATCAACAAAGACAACCTACTGAATGGAAGAAGAAATTTGCAAATGATACATCCGATATGGGATCCATATTCAAAATATATAAGGAATTAAAACAACTTAACACCGAAAAAGCAAACAATCTGATTTAAAAATGGACAGAGCACCTGAATAGGCCTATCTCCAAAGGGGACACACAGATGGCCAAAAAACATGAAAAGATGTTCAATATCACTAATAATCAGTGAAATGCAAATCGAAATCACATTGAGATATCACCTCATACCTGTCAGAATGGCAATTATAAAAAAGACAAAGAATTTGTGGAGAAAAAAGAACCCTTGTGCACTGTTGGTAGGATTATAAACTAGTGCAGCCACTATGGAAAACAGTATGAAGGTTCCTCAAAAAATTAAAAATAGAGCTACTATATGAACCTGAAATCCCTCTTCTGGGTATTTATCCAAAGAACACAAACACACTAAAAATTCAAAAAGATATATGCACCCTTATGTTCATTGCAACATTATTCACAAAAGCCAAGAAATGGAAGCAACCTAAGTGTCCATTGATAGACAAATGGATAGAGGTTGTGGTACAACATAGATGGACTGAGTGAAATAAGGCAGACAGAGAAAGACAAATACAGTATGATTTCACTTCTATACAGAATATAAAAAACAAAATAAATGAACAAACGAACAAACAAAAACACATAGATACACTGAATAAACTGATGGTTTCCAGGTAGGAGGGAGGTGGGAGGATGAGTGAGAAAAATGAAGGGAATTAAGAAGTACAAACTACCAGTTATAAAAGTAGTCACAGGAATGTAAAGTACAGCATAGCGAATATAGTCAATAATTGTAATAACTATGTATGGGGCTTGTCATGGAGATCACTTCATAAGGTATAAAAATGTCTATTCAATCAATAGACCTGAAACTAATTAATATGTCAACTATAATTAAAAATAAATCTTAAAAAGAATACCTAAAATAATGTCATCAGGAAAGTAAGGACAGAATTCCCTTGAAGTTTCAGATTCCATAATTATATCAGTAAATGGAGAACTAAAAAAGTAAATTTGCTTCTAACTTTCTCAGAATTCTAGAATAGTAAAAACTGGGGACTCATAAAACCTACTGAAAATACAGAAGTATATGTTAGTTTTATTTTTAATGAATCAGGTCCTAGCTGATGTTTTATTTTCGGTCTAAGCTTGTTTATCATAGTATCATAAGCAGGCCATGCATCTGATAAGTTACATATGGAAAAATTTCTCATAAATTTTTCCATGAGCTTACATATTCTGAAGCACTTCTTAAGAATTCCAGATGTTTAAAAGAAATAAACGTCTCTTTCCAAGTGTAACACATTTCAAACCTTCCATCCGAGTCATGGGCATTCCAAAGCTAATGGCTAAGAACTATAAACTGGACAAGTGTGAATAAGTGACTTCTGTGTTCTTTTATAGTGAGAGATATGATCAGAAATATTATGCTACTTAGGATGTTTTCAGGTTGGCCTTAAAAGCTGATGCCTCACTCAGAATGGGGAGAAAGGCTATGCTTAAAAATTCTCTCAACTCCATTTGTGGTAAATTAGCACTGTTATAGTAGAATAATAAAAACAGCCAGTATATTGACTTCTTACTACTGGAAGACTAGTAAACAAATAAATGGAATACCTGAATTTAAGTTCCAGCCTGCCTGTTACTGGCTGGAAACCTTACCCAATTATTAAACCTTCTTCAACTGCAGTTTCCTTATATACTAACTGGAGATAGTAAAAGTACTTGTCTCACCACCTCACAAGATTATTACGAGGATCAGATAAGAAAAATTAAACTTTGTAACTGAAAAGCACAGCAAAAATTTTATTCTGAATTCTTTTTTTTTTTTTGGCCATAAAATCTTATTCATCATTTAATCACTCTTATTAACCTTGGAAGAAAGACATTTTATACTTCTTACACTTTATTTTGCACAAATATTTCATTAAAATTATCACTCCAGTTTAGGGGGCAATCTCACTCTGAATACAGCTTTTGTTTTGGGCCAATCTGTCATGGCAATAAATAATTATGTATTTAAGAAAAAATAATATTTGTATTTGACTTAATGTACTCTTACATTTAAGCAATTATATATACATCTTTGAATTACAACTTAACAAAAGAATTTCTATTTAACAGCATAATCTTTTGTCTTCCTGACAAAATATTCTGAATTACTCTTATACATACTGCTAAGCAACTTCTGTTAAGTTCCCTGACACTCCAAATGAGGTACCATCCTACATGAATAGCAACCCATACTTTTCCAATTATCTCACATAACACACTATACTTCAATGTTAACTATTATTCATTTGTCTGTATGTTCCACTAACCTATAAATCCTACAAGAGTTAAGTTCATGTCTTCCTGTTCACCATTGCACACCAATTGCTTCACTTATCATATTAGGTGCTCAATAAACAAATAAATCCTGACAGAAGAAAAGTTCCTTCTTGCAGGCTTTTGCTACCTAAAGTCCTGATAAAAAAGATACTAGTAGTAACTTAATAGTAACTTGTACCCATGGATTATAAATACTGACTAGTACAAATGGAAAGAGAAAATCAGGGAAATACCAGAATAGGTTCACGTTTACAATTACATAAATGAAAAAAAATGTTAACCATGCAATCTACTAAGACAAATATCACTCACCATCATATTTTGCTAGGACTGCCTGAACATCTGCATAGGCCTGTAATTCTAAAAGTGATTCTAGGAGATTTTCATGGATGTTCAACATGGTAAGAGGAGGAAATTCTTTCATCAACTATATGTTAAAAGGGAAAAAAAAGTTAAAATTATAGCAAAGGAACTCAATAGAACTGAATCAGATTCATTTAAACAGAAATTCTTTTGTTTCTTAAAACTGTAAAGACTCAACCCTTAAGAAATGTATGTATATTAATAAAAACTACCAACTAAAAACAGTGATTCTGCATTAAAATAATTGGAAACTTAAACCACATTTTCAGAGTTTTGAAGACTATAAACAGTCATCTAACTTACTTACATCTCTCATTATTTTTACTGCTTCTCTTATTCTTCCTAATTTTCTTGCACACATTGCCAATCTTCTTTTAATATATACCAGTACATTGGTATCTCTTCCTATTTAAAAAAAAAGACACAACTATTACTTTTGTATTATGACTTGCTATTTCATTAACCTATTATTGATTAATTTCATTTGCTTATTCTAGAAGGTTCAATTGAAATGAAATTGTGTCAGAATGGAAGAATATTAATGATTATTGAATTTGGGTGATGAACACTTAGGGAGTTCTTCATACCACTCTATTTGTATATGTTTAAAGTTTTTTATATCAAAAGATTAATATATATATATATATTATATTACTTTTCCCTCTAACAACAAGTAATCTGAATACAGTATGTATAAAGTAATCCATGTATACTTAACAAATGCATTTTAATATTAACATAAAAGAAATATATACATTAATAGGAAGAAATAACATTAACTTAGTAAGTTTCAGCATTAATAATCTATTATTTTAATATTCTCTATTGTTTTAACTGACAAACAAAAGATGTTCAAAACAAAATTTCCATGGCTAGTGTACACTTTTGCTCAATAGCTAGTAACTAACAAACTATTATATTACTAGAAAGGGCTAACTAATATTTACGTAATTATCTAATAAACATATTTTAGATGATACAAAGACAAATGGCATAACTTTTTTATAGATGTAGTTTCATTAGTTTAAAAATTATGTATTCCCACAGTTGTGTATTATAAAAACATGCATTAATAAAACATACTGTATACATCAATATTTAGTTTAGAGAGAAAGTATTACCCAAATTTCAATTTCCACAAACAAAAGATTTAGAATTTAACTGATAGCAGATAATGCATTATATAAACAGATTTCAATTTATTGCCCACAATCTGCCAAAACCATGAAACTAAAACCCTCTGACCATAAGAAACAGCAGGAAGCAGCAGTACTACGGATTCTAAAATCTTTGGTAAAAGTCTATCATAACTGGGACAGTATCCCTAAGAATAGAAAGAAAGGATTTCAGTTGTTATGCCCCTAAAGATCTCAAACACATCAGAGGAAAATCAACTAAAGAAAGAATTAATACCAATTATAAGGCTGGTTTTTGTGCTTAGGGGGCTGCTCCCAGGCACTATATAAAGATACAGTCTGAAGAGCAAACCAAATGTCCCTCTACTGTTGCTTGGTGGGTAAGGGTGAAGATAAAGGTAATAGCTGCTTATCACCACTAGAAGGCTCTCCTGATTCTTTTTGAGTTGTTTCTCCAATGACTAGCCCAATTCTCACATAAAATAAATTACTATAAAGTCTTAGAGCAGCACATATCTCAATAACGAGGGCAGATCTGTTACCTTCCACAAGCACTCTCTAGCTAATACATATTTGTCTTGCTGGCTTGTAGATATTATGAATAGATTAGTTAGTTATCTCTTATGAAAAATAGCTAACATCTAAGTATTAAGTTTTTTTATTATTGTTTTGTGTTTTAAACATAAAAGAACCAATTGCAGCAACTAAAAGATGGATAAAAATTAGTTCAAATTTGCTTACTCAGTTGAGCTTCATGCTGAGGACTTTGGTGCTGGCACTGCTGTGACCGCCTATAAATTGTTTCTCCTGCCTTGAGCGCCTGTTTAAATAACTTTTCAGCATCTACAATAGTTGTTGCTTCTTCCTCAGCCAGTAGAACATATGCAGTGGCACAGCTATGAAGAAAGCATGCAAGGCAATTTTAAGTAAAATGGTAAAGCAAGTATTTTCTCTCAGGTATGTCCCTTGGCTTCACAACACATTTCCCTAACTTTCCCTTTACTTTACATCTCTTAAAGAAGAAATTCATTCTATATTTTAATTTATTAGGGGATATTGGTGTATCCTTTGATCTGCATTTTCCTTTTGTGGAAGGGGGCAGGAAAAGGAAATACATGAAAAAATTATCTGAAAAGTAGTTCAAAGGGCTATACACTCTAGTAGTCATGCCTGCCTTAGTCACTATGTACTTTGTAATACCCATCTAAAGGTGACTGAAGGTATAGGAGAGGGTGGCGAGTGAGAAGAAAGTTCCATGACCAACTAGGCACCTTTAACATTTGACTCAGAGCATGGTCCAGGACTAGATCTTTTCCCCAGCCCAGAGTAGTCCCTCTGTGTGCTGCCCCAGCCTCTCTTGGACTTACCCACAACAGTACTGCAAAGAAACTTCTCTTAGCCCGAATTCTAGTCTTCCCTCCTACACTTTTATTCTCACTTGTCACGTTGATGCTTACTTCGAGTTTTCTTTTCATCACCCCACTAAAACACAGATTTCTCTTTGTATCTTTTAAGTCGAAAACTGTCTAATAAGATGAACTAACTTGTTTTGGAGCAAAAAAGTAAAACTAAAATTTTTTTATTCCCAGAAATAACTAGTATATCCCTTCTGGAGATAATGTCCTAGTTCTGATTATCCAAGTGGATAGTCCAGTATTGTAGCCATTAGCCACATGTAGTTATTAAGCACTTGAAAATGTCTAGTCTAAACTGAGAAGTGCGAAATGCACACTGGTCAGTGTATGGTCAGTGTAAAATGTACACTGAATTTTGAAGACTTAGAAGAATAAAAATACTTATTAGTTTTTTAAAAATTTTGATTATATGTTAAAATATTTTAAACACAGCTAAATAAGATATATTATTCAAATTAACTTCACCTATTTCTTTTTAGTTTTTAAATGTGGCTACCATAAAATTTAAAGTTACATATATAGTTTGCATTACATTTCTATTGAACAGTGTTTAACCAAAAGGAGAGAAATTATTGCTAAAAATACAAGGCCAGGCATGAAACAAAAATGACAAGATAGAAATTAAACAAATGAAGACAAGAAGGGTCTTTCTACTGTAGAAAATGCAAATCATATCATTTTGCAATCCTTCAAATAATTCCCTAATTTGAAGTATACAATAATTTCATTAATCAAAAGAGATTGTTGTGTATGGTGTGAGGTAATGGTCTGAATTTATGCTTTTCTATGTGATTATCTAGTGGCTCAGAATCATTTCCTGAAAAAACTATTCTTTCTCCCATTGAATGATATTGGCACTCTCATCAAAAATCAATTGACCATAGATGTATGGGTTTATTTTTGGACACTCAATTTGCTTAATCTAAATGGCTATCCTTATGACTTAATTACTGTAGCTTTATAGTAAGTTTTAAATCAGGAAGTTAGTTTTCTAACTTTTTTCTTCTTTTTCAGACTGTTTTGGCTCTTTGAGGCCTCTTGCAATTCCATATGAATTTTAGGATCAACTTGTCCTACGAAAATCGCAACTGAAATTTAGGATCAGTTCATCCTTCTGCAAAACTGACAATTAAAATTTTGATAGAGATCGCATTAAATTTATAGATCAACTTGAGGCGTGCTGCCATCTTAACAAGTCTTCCAGTCCATGAACATAAGATGTCTTTCCATTATTTAGGTTTTCTATGCCTTCATTAAGCAATACTTTGTAGTTTTCAGTGTACAAATCTTACACCTCTTTGGTTAATTTTATTCTTAAGTATTTTAATATTTTAGATGCTATTGTAAATGGAATTGTTTCTTTAATTTCCTTTTCAGATAGTCATTGCTAGTGTATAGAAATACAGCTGATTTTTATGTTGCTCTTGTCTCCTGCAACTTTGCTGAACTCATTTATTAGCTCTGTTTTGTGTGTGTGAATTCTGTAAGATTTTCTCCATGTAAGATAATGTCATCTGTGAATATAGTTTTATTTCTTCTTTTCTAATTGGGAAGCCATTTTCCCAATCATCTTGACTAATTGCACTAGCTAGCACCTGCAATACAATGTTAAAAAGAAGTAGCAAGAACAGACATCTTGCCTTTTTATTTAGTTAGTTTCAGGCATACAGTACATTGGTTTGACATTTATATAGTTTATGAAGTGATTCTCCCCACTCCGATTTCTCTATCACCCATCTGACTCTACACAGAGCCATTACAATACTATTGCCTATATTCCCTATGCTGCACTCTACTAATTTGTACTTCTTCAATCCTTCACCTTTCTTGATCTTAGAAAGCTTTCAGTATTTCATTATTAAGAATTTAGTTAGTTGTGTATTTTTTACAAATTTCCTTTACCAGTTTGAGGAAGTTTCCTTTCATTCCTTGAGTTTTTCAATGTTTATTATTATTATTATTATTATTATTACTATTACTATTATAAAATGGTGTTGGATATTGTCAAATACATTTTACACATTAATAAAGATGACTTGTTGTTCTTGTCCTTTGTTCTATTAATGTCGTGTCATCACTGACTGATGATTTTCATGTACCACAAACCCATGCTTTTCTGAGACAAATCCTGCTGAGCCATGGTATACAATCCTTCTAATATACTACAGGATTTGCTTTGCTAGTATTTTGTTGAGGATTTTTGCATATATATCCATAACAGATATTAGTCTGTACTTTTTGTATCTTGTGATGTCTTTGGTTTTGCTATGAGGGTAATACTGGACTCACAGAAAGAGTTAGTTACCTCCTCTTCTATTTCTTTGAAAAGTTTGTAGAGGACTGGTGTTAATTCTTTAAGTGCATGACAGAATTCACTAGTGAAGTAATCAAGTTCTGGGCTTTCTCTGAACGTTTTTAAATTACTGATTAAATCTCTTCACTTGTTATAGGTCTATTCAGATTTTCTATATCTTCTTGAATCAGTATTAGTAGTTTGTGCATTTCCAGGAATTTGTTCATTTCATCTAAGTTATCTAATTCGTTGACAGGCAAATTGATCATAGCATTCTTTTAATCTTTTTAATTTCTGTAAGGTCAGTAATAATATACCCAATCTCATTTTTTATTTTAGTATTGAGTCTTTATTCTTTTTTAATTGGTCAGTCTAGCTGAAAGTTTGTCAATTTTGATATTTTTTTTTTTAAATCAACCTTTGGCTTCAGTGATTCCCTCTATTGTTTTTCTATTCCCTATTTTGTTTATCTTACTCTAATCTTTACTACTTCCTTCCTCTGCTTGGAGTTTAGCTGGCTCTTCATTTTTTTACTTCATTAATGTATAAAGTTAAGTTATTGATATCAGGTCTTTCTTCTTTACTAATGTAGATGTTTACAGCTATAAAAGTTCTTCTGAACACTGCTTTTGCTGTATCTTCTAAGTTTTTACAAGCTTGCATTTAAATAATTCATGAAAAGAAGTTGTTTCTGCCATTTTCCTATTTGTTTTCTATATGTCCTGTCTTTTTTGCTGTAATTTCCTGCATTATTGCTGTCTTTTATGTTTTCTATTATACCATTTTGATTCCCTTATTTCTTTTACCATATATTTTAGTTATTTCCTGGTGGTTAATAGTTAACCATCTAGTTTAAATTAATACAACTTAGTTTCAATAGTATATAAAACTCTGCTCCTATGTAGCTCTTCCCCTACTCTTTATGTTTTTGTCACAAATGACATCTTTATAAATTGTATGTCCATCAACAAGAAGGATTTATAATTCTTGTGTTACATAGTTGCCTTTTAAATCATATAGAAAAAAAAAGAATTGCAAATCAAAAATACAATACTAATGACATTTATATTTGCCTGTGTAATTACCTTTGCTGGCATTCCTCACTGCTTTGTGTGGAATAAAGACTGTCTAGTATCCTTTTGTTTCACCTTGAAGGACTCCTTTTAGCATCTCTTGTAAGACAGGTCTACTGCAAATGAACTCTCTCAGTTTTTGTTTATCTGGGAACGTCTTAATTTCCCCTTCCTTTTTGAAGGAGAGGCTTGCTGGATTATAAAATCCGTAGTTGACAGTTTTCTTTCAAAACTTTGTCATCTCACTGCCTTCTGGCTTCTATAGTTGCTGATGAGAAATCAGCTGTTAATCTTACTGAGGCTCTCTATACCTGATGAGCTGTTTCTCTCTTGCTGCTTTCAGGAATCTCTTTTGGTCTTTGGCTTTTGAAAGCTTGGTTATAATGTCTTATTGTTGATGTCTTTGAATATATCATACTTGGGATTCATTGAGCTTCTTGGATATACAAAACTATGTCTTTCATCATTTGGAGGCTCTTTTCAACCATTATTTCTTCAAATATTCATTCTGTTCTCTCTTCTCTTTCTGGGACTCCTTTATGCATAAGTTGATATGCTTAATAGTGTCCTATGAGTCTTTTAGGATCTGTTCTTTTTTCTTCATTCCTTTATTTATTTATTTTTTTCTGCTCCTCAGGCTAGGTAATCTCAATTGATCAAAATCCAGTTTACTGAGTCTTTCTTCTACCTGCTCAAATCTGCTGCTGAACCCCTATAAGAATTTTTTTTATTTCAGCTATACTTTTCATCTCTAGAATATCTATTTAGTTTCTTTTAATTATTTTTCTACATCTTTATTGATATTCCCTAATGGTAAGACATCTCCTGGTTTCCTTTAGTTCTTTCTACATGGCTTCTTTTACCTCTGAGCATATTTAAAATAGTTGATTTAAAGACTATGTCTAGAAAGCCCAAAGTGTGAGCTTTTTCAAGGATAATTTCTATTCATTTCCTTTTCTGTGTATGAGGCGTATTCTGTTTCTTTACTTGTCTTGTAACTTTCTCTTAAAAACTGGAAATTTTGAACATTATAACCTAGAAAGTGTAGAAATCAGATTTCTTCTCTTCCCCAGAATTTCTTGTTGCTACTTGTAGTTATTTTTAATGACTTTTTTCTGAACTAATTTTGTAAAGTTTTATTCCCTATTATGTGTGACCAGTGAAGTCTCTGCTCCTCTAGCTTAGTGGTCTACCAGTGGTTTAATAAGAGATTGCTATAAACACCGGGAAACCAAAATAAAAAAATAAAAAACAAGTCTTTGCAGATGAATTCTGTGTGTGTTGGGGCACATCTTCTACATTCAGTGAGGCAGTTTACAATTCTACCTTAGCCTTCAATATCTGTTTGAGCAGAACCTCAAACTTAGACAGACATGAGAGTACACAGGGCCTTCTTAAGTCTTTTCTGAGCATGTACCCAATCTTGAGCATGAGTGAAGCTTTGAAATTCCCAGGAATATGTGGGAGCTATTGAAAGCCTTTATTCCCCCAAATATCTCATTCCCCAGGCTTTTCCCCCTGAGCTTCCTGGTTCAACTCTTATTCCTTGCCCCAGCCAGCAAGGGCTAATGCATTTGTCTTTAAATGTTTTAACAAGTGCCCCACCCTGCATCCCCACAGTGTAGCTGTGTCAGTGCTGGGAGAGTTCTGAATTAATGTAAATAAAGGCAAGCCCCTTAAGGTGGTCCTTCAGGGAGCCACCAGACAGGTCGAAATAAACAACCACAATTCCTTGAAAATAAAGTTCATTCCACCTCCTCTAGTAGTAGGAATCTATGCTTAGGATGCAGACTCTTGCCTTCAAGGCTGCCACTGAGCTAAGGAGTGGGAGGTGAGGCCAATATAAGTTAAAATATCATGAAATTCTCTTACAGAAATCCAGCTGTTTTTTTAAATTGATTAAGCATTCTACAGATTGCTATAAATTTTTTATTGGTTTCCAGAGTTTCAATAAAATTGATTTACTGCTTTTGGAATTTCCTATACTGCCATTTTTGTTCCACCTTTGGAAGGTCTTAGTAATAAGGATAATATATCTGGGGTGAGATAGAAGGAGGAAGAAGAGGGGACAATGCTAAGTTCATATTATTAAGGGAGCATACCTTGATTAATCCCAGCTGGGGCCATACTTATATTCTTGGCATTTATTTAGTTTTAGATAAATATTTATTGAGCTGTCCCATTTAAATATTAAGTTAACTTATGATTTTACATTTTGTCTTTTGAAAATATAAAATTAATACAAAGAGCTATAAAAAATAAATATTGTTGACACACACAAAAAAATTAAGTTAAAGCTACCTTTTACTTATTTTGAATCCCCTTCTCATATCTCCAATCCTATTAGCAACTAAAATTCTCAGAATTTAATAAATACTTTAAATAAACGATTTAAATGAAAAACAAAATTAAAACATGTGGCATAAGTATTTTAGTACTCTTTAACTGTCAAATATTATTACCAATTAGATAAGCACTCTCCATTTAAAAAATATTTCTAGCATAATTTCTATTCAAAAGCATAACTAAGTTTACAATTTCAGAAGCAAAATACAGATGTCCATGAACACTGAAAATGTTGTCTCTAGTATGTAAAAAGAGAAAGGGGGGTGCTAATAACTCTAAGTGTCTTAGGAACAGACAAAGGAAAACATAAAATAATTTGCCTGGGTTTCCTCCAAAACAAACTTATTTCCCATATAGTTCAAACTTACTCATTGTTTAATTCTAAAGCTTGATAGGCTGCTTTGATTCGAGCTGGAGGATTTCTTTCCCTCCATGCCTTCTGCATAACTGTAGGAAAAATATTTCAAAAAGTCGATGAGATGGTAAACATAAACAATCTTATGCAAAACGTATGAAGAACAAGCTAGAAGAGTAAACAAAGTCTTAAATAACATGTTCTCAAACATAAGAAAAAAGAAATTGGGGTGCTAGCTCACATTAACCTTATAAGAAATTTACATTTAATTTAGGAAGCTTCACATATAATAAAAAATGTTATTTTTATTATATTTGAATAACAACATATAAGGCACTTAATCAAGTTAATTAAATGCATACTAAAACTGAGTTTGAGTGATATCAAACTATAATCAACATAAAATATTCTAATTTCTCATTTTGAAAAGATTCTTTGGAACTACTAGAAACATATAAAATACTTAACGTCTTTGTCTAATCAGTGATTCAATCCAGGAAGAATGTTTGAATTTCTATTTTGTATAAAAAGGGGGGAGGGATTAGAGTATAGGATATTTATGAAAAATATCAATCTCTATTAAGATTCAGTAAAAGCTTGAATTAGAATCTCTCTGGAATAACAATATTAGTTTTGCTCTCATTTACAGCACCAAATGAAAACTTCACACTAAGTAAAGTTTCTTAAAAATTAAACAAAAAAAGTACATTCATGAAACTATCTAGCCTATTTTAAGTTTGATAAGAAAAATAGAGAATCTATGAATGTTGCTTTTGGAACCAAACCTACAACTGTCCAGAAAGAATAATGTGGATAAATTCTGAGTTTTCCTTTGGAAACAAAATATTAGTCTTGGCTTAGAAAATAAGACAATATATTCTACTGTGTAACAAAAATATATTTCTAATATCAAACATGTCATCAGCTAGCTGAAGCTAATACTTCCTAAACTTGACAAATTGATGTTCATCGGCACCCATCTGAAAATAACCAGGTAAAAAATAGTATTTTGCTGAAACTTTAAAATATAATATAAAATTAAGCATATTAGACTTGCCATTTTTGATCATGGGCTTTCTTCTGTAAGTTACAGAAGATATTCACAGGTCAAATTCTGACACTGAATCTTTACCAACACTTTTAACAGTTTGGTATTCTGGTAACCACTTCTCTTCTGATGGACAATTAAGTTACACCTAATTTTTCACTAAATAGAAATACTGTGATATCCACCTTTCAATATCTACCTTTGTATACCTGGCCAAGAAGCAGAATGGTTGGTTAAAAGATTTTAAATATATATTCTCAAACTCCTCTCAATAAAATTGCATTAATTTACATTACTTCAGGCAGTATAAGAAAGTGACTCTTTCTCTACTTCCTTACCGACAGGTTAGTACATGACAACTTTCTCATTTGCATTTGCATTTCTTTTATGTCTAGTAAGGTCATTGAATCTACATTTAAGCATTTTTATTTTGTTTTCAACTGCTCTATCCAGCCTTTCAAGATGATTCCTCACAACCAATGTAGTTCTAAGCCAAAGGGGAAGGGAGAAATTAAGTAGAGGAAAGAAAATATATATTTCCTTCTAAAACAAGGTTTAGGACTAATTTAAAGCGAAATGTGGATTTAGTATTCGACTGTCCTCTTTAAGAGCTCTTGATATGCTTAAAAAATAACACGACAGTTAGCAAGTCAATCAAATTTATTTATTTTTCAAGTTACATAACATTCTAATATGCTAACAAGCAGAAAAGAGAATAGCATTTAACCCAAGATGAAAGGTCACAAATGTAAGTGCCTATAAAGACAAGGCAGAAAACAAATGAACTAAAAACACATGCACTATCTAAAGGAGAGAATCACAGCTCAGGTCTAACTGATCACTACCACATGGAAATGCAGGTCCAGTTTTGCCATATTTTCCAACTTTCAAACAGTGTAAGTTTAGCTTTTAATATTAAATATCCTGATTTTTTTTAATGTTAGAAAATATCATGAAGATAAATTATCAAAAAAAAATGCTAGCTGGCTCTGAGGTTACGTTTGTTCTCTGGCTTAGATAAACAAATCAACAGGATAAGAACAAAATCTACCAATTGAGAAATTACTGATACAATAGCCAAGAGAAATTTGTCACATCATACATCTATACACATTTGTCTTTTCTGAATATAAAACTACAGATAAAAATCATTATCCTAATGTGAGTGTCTGAAAAGATCAATATGGAACCAATAGACCATTTCTGGATTATCATTCACAGATAAAGTCTGTTCTTGAGTTCAGTCTTTAGCTGGAATTATATGTACCTCTAGAAATACATGAAACTTTGCAAGGACCAGAATGGAATGCATGGTTTTAAGAAAATCAATTTCTAAAGCCTCAACTTTATATGATTCTTTCTTATAAGTAATCTACCTTAAGAATGCTCCTCTGGTCTATGCATCACGCTGGTTTTCCATTCCTACCCGACATCTGTTTCCCTGCTCCCCAAAGAACATATTTCCTTCTACTACTTTATAAAAAGTAGGCTGACTTCTCAGATATCGTGAACCTTTCCACGGTGCACTGTCCTAGGGTATAAAAATCTCCAGGTGCCAAAGGGACAATTCACAGTTCAGGTTTGGGGGCAGCCATTTTTAATCAAGGAATCTATAATAGGGATTCCTGCCTGTCACTTATTTCTTGTAATAATGAAGCTAAGTATTAGAATTAGGGTATTTTGGCCATTGGATGCTCTAAATTCAAGTATATTGTAGAGTGGGAGAGAGTGATAACAATATTTATCAGTTCCATTTATCAGCATCCCTCTCCCCTTACTACCAAAGAATACATTGCTCCTGAAAGAAGGCCCCTCACAGTAGGCAAAGGGGGCATTAGTAAGTAATAATGAAATCAGTCAAATCTTATTTTGGCCAAGTCATAAGCTCCAGACAAAGCTCCAAGACTTATCTATCCTTTTATTTTATAATCTGAACTCAGAAGAGAGATAGCTGTCATGAGGATGCATGTTAACATGTTTATTTGAACTGAAAAATGAAGTCAGACTTTGTCAGAAAGTAAGTCTGATTTGGTTGAAAGGATTGACAGTGAGAACTCACCCAGCCTATTAGGTTATATGGAAAATATTTTCCAAAGTTGAAAGATTAAAATACATAGCCCCAAGGATTTGACAAAAATATAATTAAAGTGCATGATACCATTTAGTGCCTTATAGTCAAAGGAAAACAAAATTTTTAAAAATTTATACAAAAAAACATTTATTGTGGAAAAGCATATATATGTGGTAAAAGATACTCACGCCTAAAATAATTACATTAAAATCATATGGAAGTATTGAATGGATATTAATTCAGGAAGAAAAAGGACATATAAAATTCACTACTGTTAAGGAGTATTTGTTCATGTATAACAGTGGGTATCAAGTCATTAGATTCCTTGGGATACATTTAAATATAGGATATTCTAGTTTTATTTTTAAATGCCTATATTTGTATATCAAAAATCACATTCTCTGCAATTATTTAACCTTGTGACATCAACTGAACAATATGTGAAAGAAGATGTAGTTTTTCAAAATTCTTTTAGGAGGCATGTGAACAAAAATGTTTTAAGACCACAGCTTTATTGGATAGCTAAAGCTATCTGCAATTCTGCCTGTGAGAAGGAAGTGAAACTTTAATTTCCAAAGTCATCTCAGTCCTTAAAGTTAACTTACAATACTGACTTTCTACTGCTCTTATTTCTCCAACACCTATACTTTTGCCATTAATATAAACATTAAGCATATAAACATAAAGCAATTCCTTTTTCTCCTATTCACAATGAAGCCATTTAATGTAATCATACCAAAATCTGTGGGTTTCCTGCGACCATCCCTTAATATATTTAATCCAGCAAAGAGATATCACAATGAACTCACTTCAATGCTGGAAAACTGGCTATTTTTCAGACCCTTGTCATTGGTGAGTTTCTTCTGCCTATCAATGAGGTAAGTAACAGTGGCAATGTGGTAGTGGTGGTGTAGTGGTTAGGAGCCAGACTGAGTTTGAAACCCAGCTTTATCATTTAACAATTAGATAACTTAGGCATGTTACTTGATTCCTCTTTGCCACCTTTTCTTTATTTTTAAAATGAGGCTGAAAATAGTACCTATCTCATAAAGTAATTGGAAAGATTAAATTAGTACATTTAAATAAATTGCTTAGAACAGTGCTTGGTGCGTAATAAGTGCTTTACAAGTGTTAGCTATTATTAGTGAAATTGCTTATGACATCTGTGACACCAAGACCACTCATTCATTCATACTTTCACCAAAAAATAAATATTAATATATACAGTATGTTAGGCAATGTGCTAGATGATAGAGATTCAAAATGATGAGAATATAGTACCTGCTTTCCAAAGTTTCACACTCTATTAGGGAGGACAAACAGTAAAGCAACACAATAAATGTTTGTGGTCAAATAAATTAATTAAAATCGTTTCATTGAGGTTTGGACTAAGTTCTATAGAACTGTAGAGAAGCAAGTGTTTAACTTTGACAGAGAATCCCAGAGAAGGCATCCTAGAGAATGTAACTTTTAATTTGGATCTTCAAAGATAAAAGAAGGAAGAATAAAAGCAGAAAGATATATAAGGAGGGGGAGGGCATTCAAAGTAGTCTAGTTGTGCTAAAGATGTCTGTCTTTAAGCCATACATTTAAAAGTTCAAATACTCTTTCTATAGAGAAGAGCTTAGAACTAAACAGACATTTCTATGACCTTCCATCACTTTACATGCATCTCTAACTTATAACTGGAATAAAATATATCCCATTTTTCTCTACATGCCATGCCCAATGTTTATACTCTGTCTTATTCTTAATTGCAAGTGTCAATTCCCAGACCAAAATTGGGTACACTGTTCTCTGTATAAGCAGTTGTTGTATTTGATCTAAAAGGTTTTTTTAAGTAATAAACGAGGTAATTTAGTATTTTAATAAAATACTTTAAATTCTTTGTAAGAAAGAAAAGTAGTATAACAGCCTAGTTTACAATCATAATTAGTTTCAATTTAATCTGGATTTCTTATCAACAATACAAACAACTCCAAGCCAAATAACTTTGTATATTATAATAAATAATTCTAAACAACTATTAAAGTAATTTCCATGACCACTGTTTACCCCATGAACAGATATGACACATACCTGTGTCTGAAGGACGTAAAAAGTCTGTGTCACAGGTGAAAAAGGTCTGATGGTCCTGAGCTGACAAATTCATGTCATAGTATGTAAGTGGCTCTTTACCAGTCACCCAAGTGTATCTTTACCAAAACACAAGAAAATATGTAAATTGAATATGAGAAAGCATCTGTCTGCTACAACGGACACTTTAAAATTCAAAATATGCTGCTACAAATTCTATTCAGGATATTTTAAAAGCTTACTGTAATCAGTAAAATGACATAACCTATAAACACTACTTAGAGTATGATGATAAAACATCAAAAACTAAAAGGGAAAAGGCTAGAATATTCAACAAACAGTGCTTCAAAATTGAATTTGAAGGGATAAAACAATTTGACTTAGATATATACTTTATTAAATATTCCTCAATAAATTCTCAGTGGGTTAGAAATAAGATATGAAAAGTAAAACTACAAAGAAACCAGAAGAAAACACAAGCAGGTTTTTCTAGATGTCAAGATAGTAAAGGGATTTCAAAGCATAAAAGCAAAGAGAAACTTTTTCAGATTTTACTAAGTTAACAATTTTAACTTTCATATCTCCCTGAGACTCACAATAATAACAGCAAATTAACAAGCCAGCTAATAAATACATTTTTTTCAACAGTAAGTCATATGTATTGCATTGTGTGTTCACAGCCAATTGTTAGATTTCTTTCTGCCACCACATGTTTGGCCTTTAATAAATACATTTTTAAATTGTCCTATCTCATTAGTAATTAACAAATAGCGAATTAAAATAACTAATTTTTACTTTTCACCTATCACATTGGTGAATAAATATATGTTGTCAAGGGTGAGGTAGGATGGGGACTATATTGCTGGTATAAATGTAAATTGGCATTTACATTTCTGTTTCCAGAAATCAATTAAGTAGATCAATTAGGTAAATCGATTAAGAGAAAGAGGTAATAACTATCAAGAGTCTTAAAATATTCACACTTAGCTAAGAGATAGTATATGTAATTCCATTATATCATCCTCTCTACTTTTGCTTGTTTTTTAAATTTTCCATGATCAAAAAGAAGAAAAGATTTAAAAAAGAAAAAACACTGTTTACACCCTTTGATTCAGCAATCCCAGTGCTACAAATCAACCCTAAGGAAATAATCACAGGTGTGGCTAAATATTTATATATAAAGATATCTCTCTAGTGAAAATGTTAACAGTGAAATATAATATGTAACCCAGACAGGGGACCAGTTAGTAAAGTATGGTACCTCTATGTAACAGAATATAGTACAACCACTGATAATTATGTTTTTAAAGAAATTTATGGTTGAAGAAATTCTGTGGGAAATTCACACATGTATTAGAAAAAGGTAAAACTACATACACATTTTTGATGTTCAAGTTTTGTTTCTATATACACATATAGGAGAGAGATTGAATGGAAATACTAATAGCAGTTATTAGTGATAGGAAAAAGTGGTTTTTACTTTCTTTTTATATATCTTTTTATTTTCCCATTTTTATATATCTTTTTATTTTCCCATTTTTATACATCTTTTTATTTTCCCATTTTCTATGATGAATATGCATACATTATATAATCTGAAAAAAACTTTAAAAACACATTATAAATGTTATTTATATATGTGATTAAAGACTCTAGGTTATTTAATAGTATGAGTTGTCTTGCTATTTAAAGTTTTAGTTAGTTTGTGAGAAATTATGATGAAGTAAAAAGAAAAAGCAAATCCTTGTTCACATGGCAGTTTTGCTACACATTCAGAAACCATAAACATTTATTAACAGTCTACATTATTCCCAAAATGATTTAAACAATTAAAAATTAGAATATACAATATCAAAAACCTAACCTAAAAATAAATAAAAGATTCAGTAAAATAAAAACAAGAATTGGGTCATAAAAAGAATCTGGATGAGGCTAACATATGAAATGCATATCAGAGTTCTATACACTTGCTAAGGATTGGCTACAATATGACTCTAAGCTTTGATTACAAATCATTATCAGTGCAATTTAGACTTTTATATTAAGACAAAACTAGTCATTTAAAAAGAATCATAAGTGTTACTGATACTAAGATAGAAATTTCTCTTTAAGAACTTTATGAAGTGGACACTGCATAATATAATATGGAATAACCTAAAAACTTTTCAAATAACACAGTGAGAAATTAAAGACCTGTTTCATGTATCCCTTAATACAGGCTAATGTCATCTCTCATAGAAGCCTAGCTTTCACTTCCGTAATTGACTCTCCTACACAATAAAGTCTTTAAACACAGGGATTATTGCTTACTTATTTTGTATCCCTCATCACTTTACATAGTGCCCATATATAGTAGATGCATGTTTCTTATTTAATGGATTAAAAAACATGCCCAGTCTACCTGCAGGTAAAACATAGCCCTTCTCAAAATAAAAGTAAAGTATCTCTGATTATAAGTTTCAAAAGATGTTTTCTCATTTAGAATAAAAACCAGAAGAGAAATGGATACAGTACAGAAGATAGGAAATAGCTATATAAAACACAAAATACAAATACCATACCCTGTACTGTTGTACAAATGAAGTTCATATTCACATTCAGACTTATACTTTCTAGTGAATCTAGTAAATTTTGAAATTGAGCACACAGGCACAGAAATACACCGATATTTGTAATTTTTTCTTAATCTCATGAATTCTTTGAAAAGGCTTCCATAATCCTGGGGCCAAATGTACACTCATTACGTATCATGAACATATGGTTTGAAGCAATGTTTCTCATGATTATAAAAGTCAAGATGCTGCCAACTAAACTTTGGAGTAATCATTTTATCTTATCATAAATCATTACCTCCAACTAGAAGAGCTGTGATATATTTATAAAAATAAATGTTTCCATGATATTCTTACTCTGAAACCAATGCCATAATCATACACAAAGCAAATGTAATACCTCCTATATTCTGCTCCTCTGAAAAGGTTTAGAGGGTTTCTCCATACCTTGCATTCTAAAAAAAAAATACAAAGGGAAAAGGGGAAGAAATGAGACAGTTTAATCAAATTTAATCAAATCAGATTTAACTGGTTAAATCTTGATTTCACCAACATTTATTGTATAGTCACTGTATGCTAAGTAGAGTACTTAGCCACAGATAGCACAAAGATAAATAAGACATGGACCACCCCCGCTGTCATAAAGCATACTGTTAAATCTAGTCATTCTCTTATTTCTGTCTTCAAAGTATTTGGTTCATAATTCCATTATAGCACTTAATATATTACAATGTGATTATCTGTTTGGTTTTCAGTTTCTCCCTTTTAAATACATTTTTAACTTTGTTCAATTTTCTACATTTTCCTGGAACCTAGCACAGCATTTGGAACTAACTTATTTAAATTAATAAATGTAGCATGAGAATTATGTAAACTACCACCTACACTGTGTTTTATTCCAATAGAAAAACAGGAAGTGACTAATTTTGCTCTGGAGAAATTATGAAGGCTTTAGAAAGGTAACATTTGAACTGACATTGAATCACTATAAAAGTTGAGCAGAAGGTTGCCAGAAAAAGAAGCAAAGTATCACAACACAGTTAGACTAGAATATAGGGCAGGTGGTGAGAAGGCAAGTAGTAAATGAGACTAGAAAATAGGATGGAGGAAATTGATGAAGGAGCTTATCTACCACGTAGAGTTTACATATTTTCCTTCATCAATCAGAAGTCACCAAAGGTTTATAACCAGAAAAATAACAAATATCAGATCTTTGTTTAGATTAGGAATTCTCAAAGTATGATTCATAGAACTGCAAAGTAACAACTCTTCTCATAATAAATGTGAAGACATTATTTGCCTTTTTAACTTTGTTGACTTGAACTCAACTCTGAGAATGAGGGCTTCCTTAAATTTTGTGTCCCAGGCACCTGACTTGCTTCACCCTGGTTCCAGTCCTGCAAAGTTGAGCCAATGGTACAAAATCAATGGTGGGTAAAACTGCTAGCATGAGTCAAGGCAGTGAAACCAAATTGTACAAGTCATCACTGTATTCATTAGCTCCTTACCCCAATAAACAAGGCAATACCAAGTATGACGATTGTCTTCAGTATAAATAATTGTTTTTTTGAGTTGAACTGGCCTTTTTTTTTTAATTCATGGAATATCACTTTTACTTGAAAGAGCCATCACGAGGAAAACTTATGGTTATTAGATGAATACCTGGCAGACATTTTCTCAAAGATGGACAAAGTGGGTCTGCCAACTTCAAGGAAGAAAAAACAGTATTTGCTGCCAATGATAAAACTGGAGCTTTTGGGTAAATATTAGAATTTTAAAAAAACCTGTATCTGCTACTGTGAGCCTGGCAATTTCCTAATATTCTTCTGTGAGATTGGTGGTAATATTAACAAATGTGATTTTTAAAAACCATATAATAAAATGTGTCAACATCTAGAAGATATGCATAACTCAGTGAACAGATTTTCTAAATAACCAACGTACAATGTTATAAAATTATGCGTATATGCGTAAGTAAAAGACCCATTCAAAATGTAAGACATACCAATGGATCTTAATGTAACAGAGAGTGAAAAGTTCATTGGTATAGCTTCAGATTACACACTGCAACTAAACTTTAAGAAAGTACTTCTTAGAAAGTTTTGGTATAGTATCAAAAAGGAATATCCACAATTTTCTGAAAAAGTTATTAAAATTCTCCTCCCTTTTCTAACTAAGTATGTGTGCAACCATATTTTCTTTATATACTTAAACCAAAACAATATCTTACAAAAGACAATGTAGAAGCAGATATGAGTCTAAGCTATCTTCTATTAAGCTAGACATTGAAGAGATTTAAACAAATTTAAAACAATGACAGTATTCTAAAATTATTTTTTTTCAAAATAGTCAGCTCAGGCTGCCATAACAAAATACCACAGACTGGGTGGCTTAAACAATAGAAATTTATTTTCTTACAGCTCTGAGATCTGGAAGTCTGAAATTAGAGTGCCAACATGGTAGGGTTCAGGTGAGAACTCTTTAACTTGCAGATGGCTGCCTTCTCCCTGTGTCCCTACATGTATTCTCAAGTGGTGGAGAGAGAAATTGATCTCTCTTTTCTTTTTCTTATAAAGCTATCAGTCATATCAGATTAGAACCCCAACCTAACAACCTCATTTAACCTTACTTACCTCCTAAAACTGCTATCTCCAGATATAGTTACATGAGGGGTTAGGACTTCAAAATATGAATTTGTGGGGCAGACACAGTTCAATTCATAAAATTATGTTAACATGCAATGGGTTTACTGTTATTTTAAAATAATTAGGAAATATTTTTTTAAAGTTCTCTTTAATTTCTAATAAAATAAATATTGAGGATGTAATAAACATATAAACAAAAGCTCTTTAAGGTCCTCAATCATTTTTAAGAGTGTAAAGAATTCATGAATCCAAAAAGTTTTGAGAATTGTTTTTCTACAAAGGAAGGAAAAGAATGTACTAAAAAGAGAAGTAACCAGTTAGAATACTATAGCAACAGTCTAGATAAGAGATGTTGAGGGCTTGGATATAGGACAATGAATGTTGAAATTAAAAAAGGTAGGATGGAGTCAAAATAATTTTCAGGAACAATCAATAGAATATGATGGGGGTCAGTTGTTTGGAGAAGGAAGGGGAAGTAAAAGAGATACAATCGGAAACAAATCATAAAAGTTTCTGGTTGGTAATTAGGTACCATTAACAGATTTCAATAGGAAGTAGGCTTATTGAAAGAAGATAAGAGTTGAGGGTGCGTAGGTCCATCAGAAGTGGAGATTTCCAGCAAAGAGTTAGAAATGTGTGTCTAGAACTTAAAAGAGAGCTTGAGAGTAAAAATTTTACATTGGTTCACCCAGCATATATGTCTGTGAAAGATAACATACAACAAGATACAGTTACCTAGAGAGAGAAAGCAGAACTAAGAACTTGTGTCAGGTCACTTCAAGTGTTTCTTCTGTGAAACATTCTGTGGCCCTCCTAAGTATTCTAAGAATAACTAACTACTCTCTCTTTTCTGTTACCACAGTATCTTCTATATACTCTACCTAAGTATTTTTATAATTTTTGCCACCACTTATTAATATGTCTGTATCTTTTACCAAGCTGGAATGTTCTTAAGGTTATCTTCACTCTCATTATGCAATGGTATGCTTACAATAGGGAATAAGATTATATAATGCATCACTGTTATAATTATTTGCATTCTAGACTCTGAGCTTCTTAAGAACAGATCTATGTCATATTCATCTTAATATATCTCATTGTTAGTTCTGTAATTATTTTATGAAAGGGAAGAGAAAGGAAAAGGAGAAAGAAAATTACCATTATTCCTTCTTGTACTCTTGAAGGCTGCCAACCCCATCCCTACTATTCCTGGTCAACATGCACTCAGGCTTCAGGACTCAGCTTAAATGATACTTTCTCAGAGACTTTCTCTGACCATATCTAAAAAAATGCCAGCAACTACACTCAGGTATGTTTCTACTAAACTCTGTAAACCAGCAGTCCCCAACATTTTTGGCACCAGTGCTCCTATGAGAATCTAATTAATGCCTGATGATCTGAGGTAGAACTGAGGTGGTAATGCTAACGCTGGGGAACAGCTGCATATACAGATGAAGTTTCACTAGCTCGCCAGCCACTCACCTCCTGCTATGTGGCCTGGTTCCTAACAGGCCACAGACAGGTACTGGTCTGTGGCCGGGAGGCTGGGGACCCCTGCTGAAAACTCTATATAACTATAGTGGTTACGCTTATTGAACGAATGAGACATATGGCAATCTATGGAAGTAATTCATTTGTATTATTACTATATGATTATGATCTATACCAAATGAAATGAATAATTCAAAAATGTCATTTCTATTTGGCTTTGAAAATTTTGCTTTCCTAATTGCATATTAATAATATATTTTGTATTACTAGATATAGAGGAAAAGTCAAAGTATGACAATGGAATATTCATAATGAATAACTGAGATTTTGATGTCTTGGTAAATGTATTGAGAATAAAAAGCATTTTTCCTAACTTGGCTCTCTTGGCAGAGATAGCTAATTATCTCTGTTCTCTTCTTTATCTAACAGGATCGCTTGATTATTAGCTAGGCATATGTAGACTGAAAAAATGATTACAATTTCCAGCTTCCTTTACAGTTAGTTGTGGCCATGTGACAAAGGTCTGACAAGTAGGAAGCAAGCTGAAATAGTATGTAACACTTCTGGGAAGTGTCTTTGACTGCTGTGGGGTAGAGTAGGGGGAAAGGGTGTCCTTCTGGCCTATTCTCCTTCCTGCTGATTGGAATAAGGATATGATAGCTGAAGCCAGAATAATTGTCTTGGACCACAAGGAAAAACTGTATTTGGAGACAGCAGGCTAACAAAATAGTAGTCTGGGTTTCTGATAATCTTTGTTCTCCCTGTCAGCCATGGATTATCTATATTTACATGAAAGACAAACTTCTCTGTTGTGAGTTTTCTAGAGTTTTCTATCTCTCACAGTCAAATACAATCTTAACAGCTCTGAAAACACATTAGATAAGTAGTCACCTGACAAATTCTGTCTGCTGGTTTCACCTTCTCTGTTGCTGGAAGGAGAACCTGGCTCTGAAATGCTGCTTTCTGTTCCTCCCATCAATGGTCGCAAATGGCTTACAGACACTTGTTCAATAAAAGATGTGCCATGTTTATGGAAGTACCACCATTCAAATATCTGTGACAAACAGAAAACATCCTGCACTTAAAAGAGAACTGATGAGCATATATATAAGCTCCAATTGAAATATTATCTCAAGACGTCCTTGTTTAATTCAGCATTTTAAAAGAGCTCTTCTTCCAAAAATTAAGCTAAACACAAGATTCTGCAATAACACAAGTCAAGCAAAAGTGAAATACCTTTTTCATGGTTTTGTAATGAAATTTAGACAAGCTTAGGCAAAACTAGAAAAAATACATCTGTAAATAAAGCAATAAAAAAATAAAATGTTTAGAAATAATCTAACTCTGTTATATTACATTGTCATTTTATTCTATCCATAGCATAAAGAAAAAAAAAAAAACAAGTCTGAAAAAACTAGCATGGTGGATTAAGCACTAGACTAGGATTAGAATGTTCACATTTGATTCCCAATTCAGCTACATATTAGCTTTGGGCAAGTCACTTAACCTCTAACCTCTCAGAGCCTCAATGTCCTATCTATTAAATGTGGTTAACAAGAATTATAAGTGCCTTTTGAGCAATATAAAGTATTATTCCAGCGTTTGCCAGTATTGCTAATGTAGGTTAAAGTCAGGTTGAATCATCTAAAAATCAGGATATTAGGAATATAGTCACTAATACTGTAACAACTTAGTGTCAGATGGGTACTAGATTTATCAGAGTGATCATTTTGTAAGTTACACACATGTCTAATCAATATAGTGTCCACCAGAAACTAATATAATATTGTATGCCATCTGTAATTGAAAAAAATATTTTTAAAAAATGAAGATATTCATTTCTTTCTGCTTCTATAGTTTATCACTGTTTCAAAAAGAGGAACCAAAAGCAGCTCTGTGAACTAGCAGAATGTTTCATACTTTGGACACTCCAACCTTCTCGACTCCCTCTGCCTGGCTCCTTTGGGTTGCAGCTTAAATGACACATCCTCGGGGAACTTTTCTGAACCACAGAAAGCTGTGTTATGTACTCCCATTGGATCTTGTGTTTTTCTTTCAGAGTAATCTTTTCACTTGTACTAATTAAACAACTGATTTTGTTGCTATTCTTCAAGCTCCCAACCATATTACCCCTACAGGAAGAAGTAACACAAACAGCACAGCTAGTTTCCTCATTTCCTTGAGATCTTTTACTAAAGAATCACTATTTCAATGAGGCCTTCACTTGCTTCCCTGTCTAAAATTTCAGCCTTCTCCTCTGACACTTCATATGACTTTCTGCTTCATTTTTTCCCTTTAGCACTTATCTCTAATAGTAAGAACATACCATTTGTTTTACTTATCTTTTATTTCATATTGCTCTAATATAATGTAAGCTCCATGAGGACAGGGACTTTTTTGTTTTGTTTATTGCTGTAAGCCAAGTGCTTAGAAACAGTGTATGTCAAATGAATTAATCAATGTCTATAATCACCTTCTAGACCAAATTCCATGAGGATAGAATCTGTGTTTGTTTGCTTACCATAGCATCCCCAACACCTAGAACAGTGCCTCAGAGATGAAAGGACTTTATAATTTAAAAGTGTTCAAATAACTAGTGACTAGTTTTCTATGTTTTGACTGTACAATAACTTTAATATCTTCCTCTTATTTATAGACCATTTCCCTTAAAAAAATCACCTGACAGACTATCTTCCTACCAAATTAATGAACAAATATATTATTTTATTTAAAGAATAAACAAACACAACCACAACTACCTAAAGGCCATCACACACACACACACACACACACACACACACACACACACACACACACACAATCTGTTTTCAAACCTTTAGAAATGTTATTGTCTGCTGCTTCAGGAAACAATAGAACAAATGTGTTACAATGGTGCCAAAAATATGCGGTCATTTTGCACTACATTGCAGCCCAATTACTCTATTGACTAAACACTATAGCATTTACAGGACATTGCTAGGAAATCAAGGTGCAGACTTTATTCTATCAGGCCACTAATGTTTTATGCTCAATCTAGAAAAGCTTCTCTTTCTGCTCACTTTTACTGAGTTAGGAGGCAGTTAACCACCACCAAATATGGCCCTAGTTTGGTTTCTACCATGTTTTACTAAGTAGAATGAAACTTCTTTAAAACAACCAGAAGAAATCACACAAGCAGAAATTATTCACATGACAGAAAAGATGAGATTTATATTGGATCATAGTCAGGGACAGTAATCACAAAGGCAACAATTACAAACTATCCTTCACTATATGAGGTATAGGTGTTTATTAATATAATGTTATGAGTCTTTTCAAGTTCAGAGTCAACTTTTTAACACAAATTAAATGAGCAATGATAATAATTGCCAATATTTATTAAGCACTGTGCTAAGTTATTTACATGCATTTTATCATTTAATCCTCACAACAACTGATTTTAGAGATGACACAGAGCCCAGGTTTAAATAACCAGCTCTGGTTCACACCACCAGCACTTGGTAGAACTGGGGTTCTTACTCAGGTCTGGCTGATTTCAGAGTTTCTAGCCAATACACAGACTGCCTTCCAATCATACTTTAGTATATATGTATAAGTAAGTGTGTGTGTGTACAAGTTTAACAATTCAAGGTGGTAAAAGAAATTATAAACATAACCTTTGCTAATGAAAACTCATTAATATTGCAAGAGTAATGACACACTTTAACCTTTAAAATATTTTCTATTGCCTAATTTAAAAATTTGGTTTATAACATAGATGTATAATATAGATGTAAGTTTTCTCTCCTCTTATATATAAGGAGATTAAGACTCAGAGAATTTATGTGACTTGCCCAAAGTTCTCTGCTAGTAAGTGGCAGTCAAGACACAAAATCACATCTTCTTGTACTAAGACCAAGGCTTTTTCTACTATATCGTTGTTCAAAGATAGTTTCTTTATTTAGACTTTTATATACTATTGACTAAGTATGCTAAAATATGCTTAATTTTCAGTGGGCTTTATGAATCAATAAATATTGAGGCTTATATCAACCCACAGTTTCATCCTGAATTCTCAATAATTTTTTTAAGTCAGGAGAAAAATCTTGTCTGGCATTTCACTTAAACAAAATGGTCAAATATTAGTCGTTATAAAAAAAAAAAGTCTAAACACTCCAATACAAATGTCATTATTTCTACTATAGCTGGAGAGCACCACCTAGAGATAAGACAAAAAAAAATACAGAAAAGTTCATTGGCCATGCATGCCGTAATACTTCCTAAGATTTTTATCTGTAGTAGTATTTTTCCAAAGCTTATACTAGAAAACACTGGTTGCTAGGGATGTTAATAAAAATTATAAAATTTAAAAAAAGTTTTTGAATTAAAAATGCTAGCTTGGTCAAATAAGACAAGGAAAAGCTGAATTAAAGTTAAACACATTTCTTTATTGTAGGACCTCTCAGAAAAATAGCCAAAATTCATTAAGCATTCACTCTGAGTTAGCTAACAGGTTGTTACAAGTTTTACACACATTATCTCACTTAGTTCTCATAATCCTATGAAGTAGATACTATTATTACCCCCAGTTTACACAAGAGGAAATTGAGGCACAGAAAACTAACTTGCTCTAAGTCATACAACTAAAGTGGTTAGCCTGACTCCAAATCTCTTCTCTTAAATACTCCAGAGAACATAACGGGCAGCCTGTATAGGCTTTAATCAAGACACAGATAAATTTTTAGTCTGCCCAATGTTGCCACATTAAAGTATTGCAAGATTTTATATAAAAACTTGTGTACCCAGGTTCTCTTGAAATCATTTGGAAAATTGTAAGATCTGGTAATAATGGTCCATAAATCTACCTGGCAACAATAAGCTTGAGTCCTTTCTAGAAGGAGCACTATGCATTATCCAGTTTACTCAATTCTCAAAGTAAATAAAGAATTCAATTCTTATACTCTGCCCATGTCACTCATTTTTGTTACCATGTTGAGCCCTGCAGGCATTTAGTTGTAACCTACCTCCTAATCTCCTACAATACTTTATACACAAATGAATATTGTCAATTTCTAAAAGTGGAGGGAGAGGCAGTGTTTTTTCAAATGCTGAACATATCATCTAAAAGTATAATTATTGCAACCATGTAAAGAGAGTTGATCTTTAGATAAATACCAAAGTATGAAAGTAATGGAGACTACTTACAAATATTAGTCCTGATATCAAAGAAGATGTCCCTGTAAGTGCCACATAGAATTTGGGTGTCAATGAATTTAAAAATAGTGTCACTGCCAAAAGGAAAAAAAAAATCAAAGTTTAAAAATGCAAATTCAAAGTACTCAAGTTACAAATACACAGGTGTGCTTAATAAGACTGGAAGAACATAAGTGCATTAACATCTATTACTAGATTCATTTAAGTTGTAATTTTTTAAAAACTAAAGTCCCATTGTATTATATCTTAAAAATGCCTTTGCACATGTAAGGGTAAGATTTTAGAATGCTGATTTGTTAAATAAGCAAGTCAAAATGAGGTAATTTAGTTTGTCTTGAGAATAAAACTAATAATTTATAAATCTTAATTTAGATAAGAACTTTTGCAAATCTATAAGGATAAGCCAAACAAACATCTGTTACAAAGATTTAACGAAGCTCCCTAATTATTTTGGTGAGACACAAACTAGTGGTTCAAATTAGAGGGAAGGAAACAATGTATTTGGTAGTCAGCTAAAGAGGGAAAATAGCCCAAAGAGAATAACAAACTAAGACCCCCCTCTCCAGTGCACCTGACTGGCTGAAAGCCTGGACAGATTGTTCACTTCAAATAATTTTCATAAATACTTCGGGTTTTAGAAAGAAATAAAAATGTATTATAGTCAACTACTCTCATCTAAAAGGTGTATCTTTTTTACGTGGAGAAAAATAAAAGATAAACTCAATGAATTTCATTTCACTGAGCATAAAAAACACTAGTAAGCACTTAATAACCTGTTAGACACCAAATAAACTCTATCAAACAGTCTAGAAGGCCAGTTTATTTAGCTTTAGTGTGTAATTATATCTGAATTTACATATTACTATGTTCTAAAAAGCACAAAATATTTTGAAATACTATCTCACGGTCTTTCAGGTCATCTCATGGAATAGAAAAGGAGACATTTGCCATTTCTTGGTGCAGAAAAATAAACCACGACATTGACAGTCACAGTCATCATATAACAGAAATACTTCCATCTTGTTTTGAGGTTGCTGTTCAGAGCTTGCAATATTGTTAATGACATTGTAAAAGGCCCTGGCTTCCATCCACTTTGTCCTGGATACAGCTAAAGGGTAGTGTTTGCAGAATCCACGGGCATCATCACTTCTCACATGTCTGCATTTAGGCCAGACTACACAGCAAACTCTCTTCAAATGTTCAAAGAACCAAAAAATGAACCCACTGCTGTTTGTGGCTCTCTACTTCCTGTACTTTTTTATTACTCAAGGTAACAAAGACAAAAATATGAAGAAAAGTGTGTCTTGATAGAACTATTTTAAAACATGAGACTGGCTGGCTGAGATCTTGGCGTTTTTTTAGATCTAGGAATACGCAAGCGCTCGTCTTTGTCGTCTCGGGTGTGGGTACTCAGCTGAGCCGCGGGGTATCAAAGGAATGATTTTCAAGGGATCCTACCAACGGTGAGGGTGTATATAAATTCTTTATCCACGTCTGAAAATGCTCTCATCAGTCCTACCACCTGAAGCTTACAGCTTATCGGGAGGCTTTTCCTCGGGTAAAGGAGGACGAGGCAGAGGGGGCGGATCTTAAGAGTTCTAGGGAGGAGCCCGTAGCTGCAGCTCAGGTTTGACAGTCAGCTGCGGAGTTACGGCTCAAGGAGGTGGGGGTGGGGGTTGGCCCCACTTGGTCGCGCACTACCTACTCATTCTCCGAGACCCTCCAATGACTACTTAGTCTCCGCTCTTTGGCCCTTGCCCCGGTACCTCTCCTGGCTCCCCACCCGACCCCGGGGAGGTCTGGGCCTCTCACCCGCTGCCAAATTCTCACACAGCCTCAGCGGGACCCTCAGAGCGTAAAGCAGCCCCAGCCCCGCCACGAACCACAGCGAGGCCCCAGTCCCCGCCAGCCCGGCCCGCAGCCGTTCCCTCCAGCCCAGCGGCGGGCTCAGGCCGGGGGCAGGTGCTGGAGAAGCCGCAGCAGTCGCTGCTTCACTCAAGCCGTCACCGTCCGCCATCTTGCCGCTCCCTCAGGCGCCGGGAGCTGGGAGGGGAGAAGGGCAGGAAGCGGGGAGTCGGGAATCCTGGGATTGTGGCGGACCCGAAGTCGGCCTCTGTGAAGGCTGAGTCCCAGGGAGACCGGTATTAGGAAGGTGGAGCGCCCCAAGACTGGGGCTACTTATTCCTTCGAAAAGGTGGGAAGGGGCGGACAGCGGCACCTATTCTGGAGGAACTGGACTGAGATGTGTCCCCGGAGTGAAGTGGTTCTGCTTCCATACAAGTGAGGGTCACTTGTAACCCCACCTCCCTTCCTGGGGTTGGAAAAGCTACTGACCGAGCAGCGGCACTGCAGCCCTTAACCTTTTGGACTCGGCTGCCATGGAAATCACTGGTACTGGAAAAATCTAGAGGAGTAGCAACCAATGTTTGGTCGGATGGAGCTCGGGCGCCAAGAACAGTGAAAACACTCTCCCGCGTCCCATAGCTGAATGGGGGAATGCATGAAACTCAGTGAGAAAGCTAACGGATTTAAAGTCATTTAAGGCATAGCGCACTCCCCGGGGCGCTGGCGCTCAGAGCCATGCCCCGCTACTCCCGCCCGTAAATGACATGGCGCCTTCTCGGTCGGCGTTTCCGGGCGGGTCCTTCCTACGGCCCCCGTGGTGATTCCATCACTCGGCTTCCTTCCCGGCCTGCCTCGCGCCGGGGCCGGGCTGGGCCAGAGCTGCCCAAGATGGCCGACTTCGAGGATCGGGTGTCGGATGAGGAGAAGGTAAGGGGTCCGCCTCTCTCTCTCACCTCCTTCCGCAAAAGGGAACCGGGGCCCGACTCTGCTGCAGTGGGAACCCTGGAAGTGTCCCCCAGGAGAAAGAAGCTTCTTAGCCTGTGCTGGCATACGCTCTCCGCAGTTGGGACGCTTTCCTTTAGAGGGGCTTTTCTCTGGCTCACAGTGGCCCCAGTTCCCCATTCCTCAACTCTCTTTTCCTTCCGGGCTTGAGGCACAGCCTATTGGCTTTCTTGAAAGAGAGGAGACTTGCTTTATTTAACCTTGACTATGGACTCTTCGCTGTAATTAAGAGAGGCGGCGATGGTGATGTCGCGACGTATCAAGAAGCAGTTATTTTACCGCCTTGAGCTGTTAGGGCTCACCTCACCCCCTCCCCCATTTTTAGATTTGATTGAGGCTAGTTTAGGGCGAGTCACTTCCTGGTCAGGGTGGCCTCTTAACTTCCTTTTTGCTCCTCCTTCCCCAGGAAGTGATTTTGCTGTCACGACTCCTCGACAGGGAGAGGTCCCCATGTGTTATCCGCCTCTGGACACATCCACCTCTTTTCTGACTTATTATAGGCTGAACTAATTCACAGTAATGAGTAAGCTTCAGGACATTTGATTCAGAGTTTGAGCACCACTCTTTCCTGTAGACACTCCCTTGATTGTATGTGTGTGTACATAGGGCCCTCGCGGTGGCTCCATCCCTGGCGTCTTACATCTTCTTAACGATAATTCTTGAAAAATAGTTTTCGATTTTTTGTTAAATCAAGAATAACCAACAGATTTTTTTAAACACTCTTTAAGGGTTTTTTAAAGCGCGAAAACCTCACGGTTACACATTCAAGTCTGGACAAAGCATCTTGCCTTTGATGCTCCACTGGGGTGTTTTTGATTATATTGAATTTGTCATCGTGTTATTTGTGTACTTATTTCTTCAAAAGCATTTTAACTAGAAAAGCATATTCTGTTAGTTGGGAAACTTTTTTTTCTAACAACTGCACACCTTAACAATTTGGCAGGCTTTTCCTTAACTACGTGTCTTTAGGGCCTGTAGAAATTAGAATGATTTCACTAGGTGACTCGTTAAAGGACAAGAA
This sequence comes from Macroglossus sobrinus, assembly GCA_004027375.1. Taxonomy (NCBI): domain Eukaryota; kingdom Metazoa; phylum Chordata; class Mammalia; order Chiroptera; family Pteropodidae; genus Macroglossus; species Macroglossus sobrinus. The sequence goes on from PVKZ01002376.1 coordinate 165,587, forward strand.
TTATGTCTTTTGTTTCCCACAGTGGCACATTACAAAATGTGCACCCTTGAGTGATCTATAAACGTATCTAGGCGCTTTCTTTTTCAATAAAAGAGATTGGGATGATAAAGGAGACTATATATGATCTAGCAGTCCTTTGTACAGAATTTGGTATATTATACTCAAATATGGCATGGTATTTTGAAATGCTGAAGAATGTGCCAAACACTCAAAAGCTGTTGAACAACACTTTAGCATTAAATTTTCTGTTTCCTGGAAGTTCTCATAAATGTGTAAGTCTGGAGGGGAAGGCATCTTTACATATGAACTAACTTATGCTGGAGAGAAAGTTGTAATAAATGCTCATCTTAAGACAAATAGTTATGACTCAGGAGAAATTAAATTACAGTGAAAATCATGATATAACAAAACATTCGTTAGCCCAACTGATGGTTCACTTATTTTAAGCAAAAATATTAGCAAAAATAAATTTTCACTAAGAATTTAAATAATAATAAACTTTGAAGTTTATTGTGCCCAAGCAGTACTACATTTACTAGTGCTGTTGGGTTGTTGATTTTGACACTGGGTTAGGATATCTTGTTATTTAAACTTGGGAAAATATATACGTATTTTGAAATGCAAATTAAGATGTTTTTGGATATTGACGGTGTTTAATAATAACATTCATAGCCTTGATTTTAAAATAGCCGGTCTGTGACCAGATTCCTCTTATTTCCCAGCATACCTCTTTTGCTGCTTAATTTTAAAAATGACATAGCAAGCAAATCAAAATTATTAAGGTAAATCTACTGCTATAAAATGTTGATGAATGTCATGTTTGGTAAACAGTTTTTTAAATTAACTACATTGTCTTCATTAGTATGGATAATTAAGAATAACTGATAAAGTAAACGTTTCATAATAAATCCATATGATTTGAGATTACTAAAATTTTATTAGATTCTTATTCTCAAAGAGACCAAACTGATATGTAAGTACAAAGGAAGGGGTTTGACTTGTAAGATTTCTTCAGTTCTCCTTCAGCTGCATACCTATCTTGCCCTGTTTTCCTCCAGGCTTCAGATTCCTTTTAATGAATCCAAAAATTAAGGAAGTATTTGTCCAACAAGACTTGTTGATATGAATATCTTAGCATTCATAAACAATAAGTAACCTTTAAATGAGATTCTTGTCCTGTAAAATTTTCACCACCAAGGTACATTGCAAACAAATTTTTTAAAACAGGATATTTTCAGCCTTAATTTGTATTGATTTTTCTTTAAAGGAACTCTAAAGTTTCCTTTTTTTCTCTCTAACTAAGACCTCAACTGCATTTCATTTTGGGTGTTTTAAAAGCATATATGTCATGGTGCCAAATATATTTTAATACTGCTTTTCATCTTTGTTACATTTTCTGAAAGCAGTGAACCCAGAGGTAAACTTGGTGATGATGGGCTCTGATTTCCTTGCAAGTATTTCTCTAAAAGCTGGTAAGATCAACCATTCTCATAACTAACTGCTGAATTTTTTATCACTTTATAAAGAGGAAGTTGGGTTTTTTAACTTATGTGTTGTTACCTGAAATGGTCATGGTAAGCTGCCTAAATAAAACAGGAAGTTGAAAGTGTAATAACTTGCAGAAATAAATGTCTTATCCTGGAGTTGTTTCTGAGAATGAGTTCTACTCTTAGACTCTTCAGTTACTTGGTTCCAAATGCTTAACAAGACTAAAATGACTAGATACCATAATTAGGAAACTTGAAACTACATATTTGGGGTTTTTGCACCATCTGTTTCCTTTATTTCATGATTCAACATTTTTAAAACAAAAGCAGAGAAAATTTTAAGGCTGAAAAGAAGGGAGCTTAGCATGTTTTTTTTTCTTCACCTAACTAGTGGAATATTTATGTACAACCTCAAAAATACCGTAACTAAAAAAATAGATCCATATGTTTTAAATTTAGACAATGATATTTTTAAGGACTTTTTGAGAAACAGGTTTATCAAAATTATTTAGGGGAGATGTGGAAAACGTATATAAATAAAAAAGGGCTTTGTTAGAACTCATGAAAAATGCTTACACTTTCAAACTGGATTTCCTTTGATTTTGTATTACTTCCTTAATTTACCAGATGAGTTGTTACCTTTATAGGATAAAGTAAGCCCAAAATTTTGTCACAAGTATTTTCTAACAAGTCATCAATTAGTATTAATTGATGCTATTCTTTTATCTTCCCTGTGTTGAGTAGTATTTATATAATCTGTTACAAAATTCTTGGACAGGAGCATAAAAGCCTAAGCAGGTAACAAACTCAGATGCTCAATCTTTGGTTGAAAGTATATGTTTATTACAGTTTCTTCCAGAACATCTAGCTATTTTATTAGGACCAGCCTTACTCAGCTAAGCAGAGTAGTCTAATTTGTCAGGAAATTCAAACCTCAGATTTGTCTGATTCTGAAGCCATCCTTTTTTCATTCTGAAGCTTTTTTCACTACACTTTTTCCACATAGCCATGAATGAAAAAAACAGAATAGAGGTATCCATTTAATGAATTATAAATGAGGTATTGTGATATAGAGGGAAAGAATGATTCTGAGTATTTGGAGATTTGACCTCTCCCTGTTGTGCTTTTAGCCACCAGTTCAATTTTAGAAAAATCACTTAACATCTGTGGGCTTCAGTTTTCTAAAATAGGAAGGTAAGGGGAATTAGATCAAACCCACCGAAAAAAGTTTAATGAACTTTTTCAAACTCTAATTTTAAAAATCAGTTTTAAAAATTGAAACATTAAAATGTTTTCAGAGTTTCTGTCATTGTCTGCTTTTGCATATTTGGTAACAAACTGAATTCATTGGTAACTGAAATCATGTATTTTTATCTAATGCCTGGCATCGGACCACATACATATTATAGGCACAACCTATTTCTGTGAAAAAGACCAATCACGCCTTCATTTTCATACCTCCCCAGATCTTGATCCCTCATCTCCCTCCGCCTCCCCAAATTATTTCTGGAATCCCTAGTTATTTCTTGTGTTCAGGAATGTGTCCATATTCTGGGTACCTCTTTGGGCATTCATTGTGGCTGAGCATCTGCTGCCACTCTTGGAACCATTTGACCCTCCTGGGATCATTTTTCCTGGTAAATAACATAAAGCTGCAAACCCTTATGCATACCAAAATGACCATATATTTACAAATTCTAGCCTTGCAAAACTCCTAATCAGAGTATTTCCTTCATTTTTAAGTTCTCTCCTTTCAAGGTCAGAAAACATAACACTCTAGGATCAGGTATCATTTGCTTTTTTCTCTCTCCAGTGCACAAACTTCTCCCATATTCTTGCAGGGTGGGGTGGAGGTGGAGTTAAAGTCCTTATATGGATCAGCTCTTGCAAAGAAAAACCCTGATAGGGGAAATTAGTCATGATACTGAAGACAGTTTGAGTACTTGGGGATTTCTGAATTAGGTGATGATTTTAATATTTTAAATAATAATTATTTTCCCTTATTTCATCAGAACTTCCTGCCAGTTTCAGCATTTCTGTTCATTCCAGTGTTATTCTGTTTTAGTCACACAAACTCAGAACATCAGCAGCATCTTTTTCACCCTTAGCCTTTCCTCTCATTTTCAATTAGTATTCCAGTCCTGTTCATTCTTCCTGCCTGTCGTTAGATTCTGTTCTTCCGTTATTAGTTTTTCTAAAAAAAAAAATATTTTTAGTTATAAAAGAACTATAGTCATATGATTAAAATTAAAATGGTAGGAAAGGACATGAGTAAAAAGTCCCTTTTCTCCCCTGTTTTCCAGCCACCTAGTTCCCAAAGAGGTAGCCAATATACCAGGGTTATGTTTTTTTATTGTTGTTGTTTTTTTAATTCTACACAAATATAGGCAGGTATGCTTTTCACTTAATATGTCTAACCTGCCCATATTCTTTTTTACCATTATCTTCATTGAGAACTTTTTCTTATGCTTGAATTATTTTAACATCATTTTTAATTGTTCTGTTTGCCTCCAGCCTCTGCTTTCTTTTTACATTTTCAGTGATTTACCAGAATCCTTCACACTATAGTATATAGAGCTTATCTTTTGCTATAACTGCACAAACATATTATAGGGGAGTGTCTATGAGATAGAATGTACGACTAAGTGGACCGTGTGACAGTGTAAGTCCTGGTATAACATATAAGCAGGAAGATAACATAATGCCAGACTACACCAAAGAAAGATGGGTGGTTATTAGAATATGAGAACTTTGCCTGTGACTAATTTGGCCTCTAAGTAACTTAAGTGCTTATTATGTACTAGATACTGTACCCATTAACTTGTATTCAACTCAAAACATTCCCATGGTATAGATACTTACATTATCCTCATTCTACAGTTGAGTAAATGGAGGCACATTTGATGTTAAAAAAAATAATGACCAAGTGTCCAGATCTAGTAATAGGACAGACACAATGCTGGCCGTTCGCTTCCAGACCTGTATTCTTACCCACTTTGATTCCTTTGAGTAGATAATAAGTAGAGTTAAGATAGCAGATAATTCTGCTGAAATAATGGCATAGCCCTAGACCGCAATCAAGTTTAATGGTGTAACACGGATGCTTCTATAGACACTGAAACATTGATGTTTTCTAGTCGTGACTGCAGTACAATTACTACTAAATTACTTAGTGCTCTTCTGAGCTTCTTTACTTAAAATGTGCCACTAAGAATTCTAGTATTTGATGTGTTAGAAACTCAAAAGTATTGAGAAACATGACTTAAGGAGTTTAAAGATTATGAAAATCTTCAGGACAAGGCCAATGACACTGTCTTAATCTTATCATGTGGTAGTACCTTAGGACATTATTGCCTATAGTAGAATCGCTGGTGTGTTTCTTTCCAAAGCAGATTTCTGGTTTCTATCCTAGACCAACTGGATCATAATTTTGGGGGACCAGTCCTTAGGAATCTATTTTTAATAAGTTCCCAACAATTTTTTGTGCAACTCAAGAACCACTTTCCAATTCTTAGTCCTCTGCCCCTTAAGCCCAGAAGCTTAATTCATCAGGATACTAAGACCAGCTTTCTCAGGGACAAATTCATATTAGCCAGGCTGATGAAACTAATGTGTAAAAGCAGAATAACAACTAATTTAGTAAATACAGAAGGGACTAGATTCTTTTTGTCAGGTAAGTCAAGTGCATGGGAAATCAAATTATAATTTTTCCACAACATGGAGTCAGGACCAGGGAAATTTTATATAGTCTTAACATTTTAATGGCATTGCCCTTCATATTAATTACATATAAATACCCAAAACCAAGACCAAGTCAGGTCTTTGGGTAGGGCACCCTCTAACTTTTAACAGAAGTGGACATTCTTCCTCTAGACAGATTTGGGTGGGGAGAGGGCTGGAAGGAAGTCCTTGTGTCAAAAATTTGCATATCGTAGCTTCTCCTGCAATCTTTCCCCTCTTGGTTAATGACATCTTCATTTGTTAGTTGCTCAGACCAAAAAGTTTAGTGTCATCTTGGGCTCCTGCTTCTCTCACAATCCACATACGGGCCATTAGCAAATCCTGTTTGCTCTGCCTTCAAAATATACCCAGAATTTGACTTTTAAACCACACCCTTATTCTGTGATTTCCCACCTAGGTTACCGCAGTAGTCTCCTCTCTGGTCTCCCTGCTCTGCTGTTGCCTCTCTCCCTAACCCCTCCATCAGTCTGTACTCAGGGCAGCACCTAGAGTGATCTGGTTAAAAAGTCAGAACATGTCACTCCTCTGTTTAGAATCCTTCAGTGACTTCCCATCTTTAGAATAAATGTTCTTATTCTGGCTACAAGTCCCTACAAGGACCTGGGGTTTTACCTTGTTACCACTTACTCTCTGACTTCATCCCCTACCTATTCTCCCCTGGTCCTCTCTGTTCTCTCCACACATTCTTGCCTAAAGGGTCTTTGCATTTGTTCGGTATTCTGGAAGTTCTCTCCTTCTGTATTCCCCACTTACCTTTAGATATTTAATCAGAAGTCACCTCAGTGAAGCTTTCTCCGGTCACCCCATCCAATTCCAAATCCTAACATTTTAGATCCCCTTTTCCTGCTTTATGTTTTTATGCCTTAGCATTTACCACTAACTAGCATACCATGTAATTTAGTTATTTAATCTTACCTGTTGTGTCTCTACCCACTAGAATGTAAACTGCATTAGGACTGTATGCTTTTGAACCACCATGGCCTAAAACAGTGCCTAACACATAGTAGGTCTTCTGGTATTTGTTGAATGAGTAAACAAATCTTGCTTTGATAGCATCTGTCTTGATTTCATAGTTAACTCTTAGAGGACAATCTGATTTCCAGGGTTTTTGAAGCAGTATTGACAACTTCAGTACTTCCTTATTACTGCCAGATTATTATTTTTTTTTTAAGCGAGGCAACCTTTCGTTGACCTCACAGATTGCAAGGACCTTGTCAGCTTACAGTTCCTTATTTTTTATTTTTTACATCTACAGCACCTGGTCTTCCTAGGTGGTCTCCCATCCAAGTACTAACCAGGCCTGACCCTGTTTAGCTTCTGAGGTCAGACAGAATCAGGCTTGTTCAGAGTGGCATGGCCTTAGATTAATTTTTATTAATGGAGCTTCCCACTCAAAAGGCTTTAGTAGTTCTCCTTTACCTATAAAATAAAACCAGACTTGATATAACTTCTGCCTTCTGACACATTTTACTCTCCCCTTCTTTTATTATCGCCAAATAAATCCCCTGTTCTTATCAAACTCATTTGTTTACAAAAAGCTGCTTTCCCCCACCTTTTTCCATTTTTACCATTACCTCCTTTGTTAAACACTTTCTTTTTCCCCTTACTGTCTAAAGCACTTTGAAGAGCTCAGCTTAGATCTTATTCCCCTTTTCCTTATAGTAGTTTGACCAGCCCAGCCCATATCCATCTTCTTAAGTTCTGTGCTATATATTATCTCTACTACTGATTTGGCAGTTTTGCCCCTTGGAATTATAATTATTTTTGAATAACTATAATTGGCACATCTTTACTGAAGGCTATTATTTGTATACATTGTTTACTAACAAGTGGAAAAGAATGCAAAGATTTGAAAAGCCGACTGTATACTTGTCTTACCTTATTTGTATCCACTATGATGATGTACACTTAATATTAGGCTAAGGTAGTGGTTCTCAACTTTGGCAGCACATTAGAATCACCTGAGGAAGCTTTAAAAATCCTGTTGCCCAAACCCTACCCCAGAACTGTTACATCAGAATCTTTGTGGATGGAACCCAGGCATCAAAATTTGGTTCTATGGTGGTTCTATAGTATAGACAAGACTCAGAATCACTGACTTAAGGCAAAAAAGAAAAAATTATTCTGACACTTGTTAAAACGATACACAGACTTTATTTAATACTATTATGTTAGGGGAGAGAGATCTAGCTCAGCTCCAAATAAAGCAAAGACAACTGGAGATTTATAGCCAACAGAGTGAGGGGCGTCAGTGGCTGGAAATTAGCAAGAGGAGACATTAAGGGTAGAGGAATTCTCGCTAAAGGCAAGAATTGAGGACTTACACATCAAAAGGTGGGGGTGAAGAACTTGATCAGATATCAAGAGTGAAGGTGCTCTCACTGAGAGATTCTTGCTAAGACTGGGCTAGGCAGCCCATAGATGGGATGGGCCAAGAACAAGGCCTAGTTGAGAAGAGAGCTCAGAGGAATCGGACTGAAGTTTGGAGAGTGTGACACTCTATGTGTGTTATATAATTACTTTAATAAATCTTCAAGTGTGTAAGACATACCAGAAAAGCAGTTATTCTTTAAGAGTTTGTAGAATTCTTAAAATCAAAATTGCTTTACTTAAACTTGCCTGCTTTCCCTACCTATTTGTCTATATCTGCCATTTATAATTAGTTACTAGAGAATAGTTTCTAAGAACTACTTAAAATGGCTTTTAAAAGAATAAACATAAAATAATTTGGAAGTGTCACTGTCTGTTTTTTATAATGTTGATCCTAATTTAAAACATACCCGTATTCTTACACCTTAATCCTTACTGATAATGATAAATTAATTTAACTGTACATCTAAAATGTTATTTCTAAGTGCATTCTGAGTTTTTTGTTGTTGTTGTTGGTTTGTTTTTAGTGTTTCCGGGGCTAAGCTAGGAAAATAATATTTAGGTTATTGGAAATTTTTAAAAACATAGGTAACAGTAAGTTTTATTTAGTAAAGCCAGTATTCTATTTCGTCCTGGAGATAACTGAGAATATATTTTTTCTAGAATTACAGCCCCAAATTAAATTCTCCCTAGCCTTTCAGAACCATCAGCTAGCATGGATTTTATTTATTTGATAAAGGCAGTGAAACTGGAATTCTAAAACTAGTTTGATACTGAAATAATGCACATCTATTAAATTATTTCCCCAGTTTATTGATATACTGAAAGCCTTAGAACCAGATGAAAAAAATGAACCACACAGAGTAAGGTGTGTTTAAAATTTTTTTCATTCTTTTCCCTTATCAAAATAACATCCTAGGGCAAGAGAGGGTTGAATAGGCAGAGCACAGGATTTTTAGGGCAGTGAAAATACTCCGTATGATACTGTAATGGTGGATGCATATAATACCTTTCGATGTACTTGGGTGATGTGTTAATGTAAATTCATAAATTATAACAAATGTACTACTCTGGTGAGGATGTTAATAATGGGGGAGTTATGCATGTGGGGAACAGGAATTATATGGGAAATTTCTGTACTTTTCTCTGTTTCACTGTGAACCTAAAACTGTTCCTAAAAATTTTAATAAAGTCTTAAAATACAAAATAGTGACAATATCCTAAATATTTCAAATAGGAAAAAAAAACAACTCTGTGCAAAGAGAACTTACTTTCTTAGCAAAATAAGAATAAGGTATATCTCTTTCAGGAGGAGAAATGCAATTATTTGTCCTTGAATGCTTCTGGAATGATGTAATAAAAAGTAAAGTAAACATTTCAAAAGCACAATTTACTACTATACTTTTTTTGAAATGTAACCTAGTTGAAAACATAAGTAAACTTTGAATGATGTAGTATTTCTTTAAAGGGAAGTGGAGCATAATCACTTGTCTGTTTTGAAGGGGATATGACATAAATTTACCAGATGGAAAATCCTGTTAAAAAATAGAAAAGCTTTAGTAATTTATGCAGTGTGATGGTTTTATCCTTTTTTTTTTTTCTTATTTTTCTCCTTTGGTCTATAACAAAATTGTTACAGCAATGCAAAATAAAATTCTGTGTATAAAAAGAAATAAAGTGGAGCAGAGACAGTTTGGAAAACTTTTAGGTCAGTAAAAAGTTGCTACTGTCTATAATTATTGATGAATATTATGGTAATGGAAAATATAAGGGTGACTAGGACCTAAAGGTTTAAACAGGAAATTTTATTTCAAGGGATGTACTGAAAATTTTATAATCTGTGAATTTCTTCTTCTTTTATCTGTTACTCTTCATAGTTCCCTTACCATATATTATATTTCTCTAGGTACGCATAGCTGCTAAATTCATCACTCATGCACCCCCTGGGGAATTTAATGAAGTGTTCAATGGTGAGTAAAGATTAGTATTAGTTATTTTAAGCCCTCCTTAACATATAAGCATTTACTGAGTGCTTGCTATCTTTTCTAATCTTTATAAATATTATAGATATAGCTAAGGAAATCAGAATTCAAAGAGGTTAAAACAACATACCCAGCATCACCCTATCTTATTTGAGAAAAGATTTAAAGTAGTTTAATATTGCTAAATATAGAAATAATATTAAATTGTTTTCATAGTTTTACATCTCTCATTCTAAATCATGGCTTAAATTTCTTCAGTGCTTTCACTCAGCAGTGCTATAGTATAGGAGACTTTCTAGACCCATTGGGTATAACTAACTGCATCTGAGAACTTGTTAAATATGCACATTCCAGTGTTATCCTCTCAAGATTCTCATTCATTAGATCCGTAGTGGAATCTGTTTCATCAAGTTCTCTCAGGTGATTGAGTCAAAGCCAGTTTGAGAATCACTATTCCAATATATTTATAACCTTCTATACTATTGGCTATCTTAACACAACTTACAGAATAAAAAATGTAGATGAGGCATCTTGAACTTAGTGGTAAAAAGCAATCATCATAATCACATTAATTCATCTTAAATTTCCTGTAAGTAAAATTATAATCTCTGGGTGTCTTGGTTCAGTTTAGCAAATACTTTGAAATTCTAATTTTGCAGGAGAAAGAAGGTTACCTACTTGAGAGGGACTCTGTGATACTCATCCGTAGCTGACCCAAGCTCTACACATGGTAGAGCAATCAGTAATCTCCATTGGTAAAATTAATGAAAAAATAACTAGGATAACATGTAAATATTTACTATAAAAAGTAGATAATGCAATTAAAAAAATCAAGAGTCTTAATAGACTTGCTTGTAAATTTTGAGCGCTGACAGATGCAGTCTCTCTTTCCATAGTCTTTCTTCCATGTTGACCAAATGTAAATTTTCAACGACTGAGCTTTTAGAAAATTCTCCTTTTGATTTAAACTTTATCCAACTGATTAGCTCAGATAGATTTTTGACTTAACAAAATTAATGATCTTTGTAGTTAAAAGTCTCTTATTTTTGACAATTGAATGTATTTTATAGGAATATCATAAAAATAATTGATACCAAATCATTAGATTAAGAATGGTATTCTTAAAACTAATAAAATAAAATTAAAAAAAATAAAACAATAAAATTGAAAAAAAAAAGTTGGTAAGCTACTTGTGCCATCAGGGCTGGCTTTTTTTGGCATGCTGTACATGGGCCTCTGCCAGCCTCTCCTTTCAGAAACTCTAACAGTTGATGGCCTTTGGTTTATAATTAGCTTTCTCTCTCAGAGTTAATTCTTGGTAGTTTCTTAGTAACAAGGACCTTTCTTCTCCGAAAGAAAAGTGACAGACTCTTGACACACAGCTTTTTTAAATGATTGTAGGCCCCCCACATGAGATTATTCAAAGAAAATTATGTTTAGCAATTTTACTGTCACTGACTTAATTGTGCCCAGCTTTCTTGGTCTAATGTTATAGACAAGCCTGTAATTTTTAATATAATTTTAAAGGAGTCTTTAGATACAAAATTAACAGTCCTAACTATAACCTTCTATAAACCATATTTTTCATATGCCATGAAAGTCCTTGAGAATTTATTGTTAGATTATTGTAACACAAATAATTAGGTGCAAATCTATGAACATTAGCATCTGTTTGTTTACATTTTGAGATATATCCAAAGACTAACCTTGCAAAGGCTGATTTTTTAAAAATCTAATCTAGAAATCTAAAAATTTTCAAGTTTGTCCTCTATTGAACAATTTAATTTTAACATCTTTTAATATTTTTTTTCTTCCTCAGATGTCCGGCTACTACTTAATAATGACAATCTCCTCAGGGAAGGGGCAGCACAGTAAGTTCTATCTTTATAAGTCCACTTAAAATGTTACTTTAATATTGGATAAACTATTTTGATGGTAAACCAGGACCCTGAAAACTAAGTTTAAAATACTTCAAAATAAAGCAGTAGGTTTTAGCATTTTTAGTTTTTCTTTCTCTTAAAGAAAAGTGTTCTTCCAAAATGTTGTTTGCTTCCTTAAAGCTTATATACGGTCTTAATTATTTTTTTTTGCATAGATTTTCCTTATTACAGCAGAGTGTAATATTAGCTCTTAGGTTTTCTTCTATAGTTCTTTTAGTTTATGTTGAATTTTTTTTTAACTGCTAGTTATAGAAGGATTAGGCTTCTGTTAAGAATGGAAATGTTTCTCAAATTGCCACAGAATAGCAGATATTCATGAAGTGCCTTAATAGTAAGAATTAACCATAGAATAATAGCATGTTTATTCTACCCAGTCATTGACTCCTTATCACTGTCAAGCTAATTAATCTTTATAAAATATCTTTATTTGTCTTTGTCTAAAACATTAGTGATACGGGTTTTTTTGTCTGTTTTGTTTTTGTTTTGTCTTCTTCAAATCTAAACACTGTCTAGCTTTCAAGTCCCCTTGTCTTAGGGCTTTATCACTACTCATTTATTTTTCAATACAAAGTTCTATTTAAGTTACTCTCTACCCAGCTGGCCCAGAGTTCCTTTGTAAAGAGGAAAACAATTTGATAATTTCTGGGAAAGGGTGGGGTGGGGAGATGGGACAAGGATTTTGATGCAGAGCAACAAGTAATTAACATGAAGACATTTGTTATGAAATAAAATTGATTTAGAATGTTTAGCTACAGAAGACTGTTTTAAGAGCTGCTGTCTGGGAAACATTCATCTTCTGCCTTGTCCATCATGTTTTTTTGGAACTCATTTTGGTACCAGATTCTGCCAACCTAAAATTTACATACCATCACTATGATTTTCATTATGAATGATACCCTAATTATATACATCGATTTAGAAAATTACACATTGACTTAAGCACCACCCTAAAGGTATATTGTAATGCTGGTTTCTCTTAGATGCACAGAATATGCCATAGAAAAAGACATTCACGATTTGCTAGTTCAATCCCTGTCTTCCTTCTGCCCTTTTCATTGACAGAATCTCATCTACATTTTGTCAACAGATGGTTATTGAAGCTGAATGCTTCTATTAATAAAGAATTCTCTGTCATACAAGGCAAGCTCCTCATTTTGCCTCCCATATTGCTCTTAATTTTATTCTTGAGTGCTACCTGAAATAAATCTACTCTGTACTGCACTCAATAAGATACTGTCAAAGGGGGAATGGGAGTGAAAAGCCAAGACCCAAGAGTGATCCCAGGTTTTAGGCCTGCACACCTGGTAGAGTGGAGATACCATTTACTTGAGATGACATTAAATGTTAACAAATTTTAGTGGTGGTGTTTGTAATCTATAGTCCTAGGACATGTCCTAGAATGAAATACTTATTTCCTACTCCTTAAGTTTTTTTTAAAATTAATATTTAATCCACTTTCTATGAACATGTAATTTATATTCCTTTCTGAAGAGCCAGTGTATTTAGGACTCATTTTGCTACATTGGAATGTGGTGTTATAAGGAGACGATTCATTGAAAAACACAGCAATAGTCTATGGCCATGCCACCCTGCACAAGCCTGATCCCACCTGATCTCGTAAGCTAAGCAGGGTCGGGCCTGGTTAGTACTTGAATGGGAGACCAACCACCTAGGAAGACCAGGTGCTGTAGGCGTAAAAGAAAAAGAAAGAAAAACACAGCAATAACTTAAAAGAAGATTGAAGATTTGCCTTAAAAATAAAAGTTTCAATATTTGTTACTTTGGTTTCTCCTCAAAAGTCTAGAAAAAGTTTAATGCTTTGCTTAAAAGCAGTGGTCTGGCTGGTGTTTCAGTCGATTAAAATTGGGCTGGAAAGATGTTAAACTCTTCCCTTGGTAACAGTGAATTCTGTGAAAAGACTGATTCTATATAAGAATATAAATGTATTAAAAGACTATAAATGTATTATGCTTTCTTATACTGCAGGTTCTTTCCATCTTCTTTTACCTTATCTTTTACTTTAGTTAACTTTATAAGATGTACTAAGGAACCATTGAAAATGCAGTTTCATATATCTAGCACTGAACAAGTCAACAAACAATATTAGGCACATACTTTGATTATTTATTCATTATCCTTTTTTTAATAACCTCTACTCTCCCTTTTGTTCTCCTGAGACTTGACTTATACTCCACTCTCACCTTATACTCTCTCCATGCCAGATACTTTCCAGCACATTTAGTTATGGTCTCTCCTACCCTGTCTTGCCTCAGAGAGCCCAGAATAAAGAATATAACATAGTGCATCAATTTAAGATTTTGCATTACTGAAAGCTTCTGTCTAAATGATTAAAACTGTTGGAATTCACAATAATCAGATTGCTGAAAACTTAGGAATTGTCTGAGTGGAAGCTCTTTTGCAGTTTAGGAGTGGAGAGGAAAAAGTGAATTCAGGCTTAGGGGCACTTCTGAGATTTCTGTGGAGGGGATATCCTACAGAAAGCTGGAAGGCATTATGATATCACCAGTTGTCTGGAGAGAAAAGGGAAAAGCAGCAGGGAATGTTTTCACATTCTCTTTCACTATTATGTGAAATGCCTTTTGTGTTTATATATAATTATCTCCTCCCCCTTTTTTTTATTTTTTATAAACAGTGCATTTGCCCAATATAACATGGATCAGTTCACGCCTGTGAAGATAGAAGGATATGAAGATCAGGTAAAAATTATTCCCATTAGATAAGCTATGTCTAGAAGTGAATAGAAATCCTATAAACCAAAGTAGATGTCTGTAGATATGATGCTGGATAAATCCATGTCTTAGTTTTCGTAGCTTTTGTAAATATTCTACATAATAGTAAATTCTTCCTCTCTGATAATAGTAGGAGTTTCTATGACAGTAAAAGAGAACTACCTCTAACAAGAACAGTAAAAATAAAAGGAGCTGGGTTTAACACAGGTTTTCTAGCTATTTCTAATCCTCCTGGTTAAGACTAACAGGAGAGATTTATTTAATGGGAAAGCAGTCATTCTACTCAAATATAGGAACAAGGCAAATATTCCCATTATTATCATAGTTATTAACATTACATGGCAGGGCTTTGCAAATTGATTAACATATACTTGAAAGGTGACATGGAACTAAATGACAATTGCTTTTTAAAAGCCCAAATCCCCTTTGAACCTACAAGTCCACAGAATATATCTTAGGAAAATTAATGTACGATTGTATAAAAAGATTAGATGAAACAAGGTTTATAATAGTAAAAAATTGAAAACAATCTAAATGTTTAATGTTAAATTAAACATCTATAGACCAAAATATTCTATAGTCACGGAAAACTGAAATAAATCATTGATGTGGGAAGATGTCCATGATATATTCATCTAAAACATAAAGCAACATGTAGAATTATAGTATTTGCAGATATTTAAATGAAGATATGCTGATTAGAATCAGTTCATCTTAAATTCAGTGAAAGGTGCACCATTATTTTGTGTACTACTAAGAAAGAGAAAACACTACCAGTTAAACTACAACAGTTCTAAGTACCATCAAGTGTAAAATTCATCTCATTTTATGAGGTATTAGAACATGGGAAGGTATGTATCTTAAGAATTAAAGAAATAAAATATGTAGGAATGCATAGAAATGGAAATGTGGGGAAATATACACCAAAATGTTAACTCTATATTTTAGGATTAAAGGATTACTAGAATTTATTTTGTTTGTTGTTTTCTGTTTGTTTTGATTTATATTTTTTCTCATCTTAATTTTCTTAATGAAAATAGATTAATTACAAATATAAAAGACAAAAATACTGGACATTGCTTGCAGTTGATATCCTATTTTTTAATACAGAGAAATTACTGAAATAATAAAGTCCATGTCCAGATACATGATATAAGAAATGGCTAACTTTGTCAGCATTCCCATATACCAGTAGTAGTGAACTTAATTTTAGTGTATGTGCTGCCAAAGTGAGCACCAGTAGTAGCCAACTTAAAAATATACTCAAAAGGAGATCACATTCTAAGCCATAACAGCAACAACAACAGAAAGATTTTACTTGGAATCTAAAATAAGGAAAGATGTATAGTTATTAAAGTAGATACCATCACTATATATCACAAAAAAATCAACTACAGTGGGTTAACTAAATAGAGATTTTAGTTTTGCTACAAAAGGAGTCCAGAGGTTTTGTTTAGGACTGATATGGTAGCTCCAAGAAGTCATCAAAGACCCAAATTGCTTCTAGCTCTCTATTTTGCCATCCTTAGATATGGTTTTCATTACCTTGCTCTCATGATAGCTCCATTTCTGGGCACTGATATTCCAGAAGGAAGGAGAAGGACAGTGCAAAAGTGCTTTTGGCCATTCCAGAAGCAACGTCCACTGATAAGTTACTGTCAGAATGCATGTCACTTTATCATTCCTAGCTAGGAAGTATCATTTTTTTATTTGGATACACTGCCTTCTTGAAAACCTTTGAGGTTCTGTTAGTAAGAACAAAGAGAATGGATATTGGATAGGAAACTAACAAGGAGGGATCTGCCACACAGTTCACATACACTCTCACACTAAAACATTTGCCAACACACATTTTGATCCAAGAAATAAATAGAAAATTAAATAGATTTAAATGCCCTGTTTCTGAATAAGAAATCTAAATAATATGGAAAGCTTATCTGAGTAAGAAATATAAATGATACGGGAAAGTTTGTTTTTCAAATTGATTTCATACAATGTGTCTGAAAATTGTAATAGGCTACAGGATTATTCTGATCAGGAACAGTGAAGTAAGACTAATGCTAGCAAACATAAAGACATAAAGCAATGATCATAGAGCCTTCAAACCTGAGTGTCTTAGAACTGAAGGGAAAAGACAACAATTGATAAAATGTAGGGGATAAATCTAACTTTGATTTTCATTGCCAAATATATACTGAAATTCTGGGTGGAGTTTAAAGATTACCTTTTTTAAAAAAAAACATAAAAATTTAGTAGGAAATGGAAAGAATCTAACTTGAGTAATAATTGAACATTAACATTTATAAAATAAAGTGGCTTCTGCATAATAAAAAGCTTTTAAAATAAGATTTAAAAAGGAGGAAACATGTACTACAAACATAATAGAAAGATTATTCAGATACCTAAGGATGTTGCTAAGAGTTCAGTGAATAAATAAACAACAGACATGAACCAGTTGCACCCAGTTCGGGAATACAAACCAAACTTGGAAATGTGTTAGTTCACCTAGTAATAGTAATTCAGGAAGTGCAGAGTAAAATTTGAATGTGATATATTTTAGTTACAAAATTTGGAAAATTACAATGAGAAAACTTTTTAAGGGTAAGACTAGGAAATGGTTGTTTTGTTCCTGCTGTCATAAACAGGCTTTTTAGGGATAGTCTGATGATAAAGACAGGAATCTCAAAACAATTTCTTTCCAGATAAATGTTTTAAAGAAGACTTTATCTATGGTACAATTTATAGTGGCTTCTTAAGAGTAGAAATGTAAATATATTAAATCTCCTTCAATTCAGAAATGATTAAGTATATTATGGCATGTCAATATTGTGAAAGTATATATAATTGTTAAAAATTGTGTATTGTTCAAAACACACATAGCAAATTAGGGGAACTACGTGGAACTCAAAACATGCAAAGGGTTACTCTCTGAAATTAATAGAGTTCAACTAGAAAAAGACCAAAGACTTTCAGAAAGTAGGCAAAATGTATGAACAGACATTTCACAGAGGAGGAAATATAACTTGTTAAGAGGTAAAAAATGCCAATTAAAAATTTTACTGATGATAGGTCTATAACTTGGTACAACACCCAGTTAGAGAATAGTTTGTCAGTCTCTACCAGAATTAAGAATTTATTTACCCCTTGACTCAACTGTCCCACTTCAGGGAATTTATCCCACAGTGTACTGGCACATATACATAATTTGTACATAATGAACATTGAAGGGCATTCATTACAGTGTTGTTCATAATAGCAAAAGATTAGAAATAACCCAACCATCCATTGAATACATTTTTGTGCATCCATAGAATGCACTAGTAGACAGTTGTAATAAAGAAGTTCTCCCAAGGACTAATATGGAAAGGTCTTCTAGATACATTAAAGAAATGGCAAAGTATAGTATAGTAGCTCATTTTTGTATAAAAGGAGTGGAGAATTAGAATACATATTCATATTTGCTTATATTTTTAAAAAAGAATGCTGAAAGAATACTCTAAATCAGAAACCATTGGGGTTTTTTCTCATAAAGGGCCAGATAGGAAACATTTTTAGCTTTGCAAAACAAAAGAGTCGTAACTACTTAACTCTGTGATTATAGAAGGAAAACATCTGTAGACATTACAAAAACAAACGAGTGCAACTGTGTTCATGTATCACTTGTCAACCCTTGCTCTAAATTAATAAAAATTAATTTAAATTAATAAAAATCTGTTACCTTGTGGGGAAGGGATGTGTTAGGAATTTGGTGGATGGGAAATAAAGGTGAGAAAAAGACTTCACTTTATGTATATATTTGTTTCATTTCTGAACCATGTGAATGTATTACCTATTTTAAATGCTAAGTATAATAACAAAATTTTATGAAATATGTAAAAAATAATACAAAAGTAAATATGTTATTACAGTTATGTAAGAATTAAAATGTGACTTGATTGAAAAATTGGTATGAAAGAAGAATCTGACAAAATGAAAAGTTAACTGTTTTCTTCAGAATTCTTATTTGTTTTATAAAATCTGTCAAGAAGAACTAACTTCTTCCAGAGTTACTCATATTTGTAATTATTCTTTGGAAGGTCTTAATTACAGAACACGGTGACCTGGGTAATAGCAGATTTTTAGATCCAAGAAACAAAATTTCCTTTAAGTTTGATCACTTACGGAAAGAAGCAAGTGACCCCCAGCCAGAGGACGTAGATGGAAGCCTGAAGTCTTGGAGAGAATCCTGTGACAGTGCTTTAAGGGCCTACGTGAAAGATCATTATTCCAACGGCTTCTGTACTGTTAAGTATCTGTCTGCCTGCTTTGATATTAGAGAGTATTTTCTTTCATTTCCTCATCCTTTGAAGGCTTTGGCCAGCCAAATGTCACTTCTTAGTTATAGTCTTCTCTACATTTTATTCCCTAAATAAGTTTTGAAAGGGTTATAAATGGAAAATTTCATATGGAAAATTATTTTTTTTTAAATCATAGTGCATGAAAATTTTAATTCCCAGTGTATCTTGTTTCACATGTCATTAGAAAATTGTCTTCTATCAAAAAAAAAAAAGTTTAAAGGTTTTTACCTTAGCTATGGGAAAAGTAAATTAAGATTGTCAGGAGAGTTATTGGCTATGTTTATGACTCTTTGAAATAGGTATCTTTATACAAAGCTACTTCTACATAGTTTAGGTTCTTTCATGGACAGCCAAAACTATTTTAACTATATAAATTTTATAAAAGTCAAGGGTAATTAGACTTTCTTTTACTACTTCTTGGCTCTAAAAAATGATAATTTGGGCTTCACGATTTGTCCTTTATAAAATTCCAGCATATTACTAAGAAAAGTGTCAGAATATTTTTAAATTTGTAATGATAATGAGTTAAATGGCAGTGTAGAACATGGTTTAACAGCACTTTGAAGCCGTATGAACCAGTTTGAATCCTAGCCCTACCACTTAACTAGTTGTGTGACTTTTAGCAAATTATTTAACATCTCTGTGCCTCAATTTCATCTGTAAAATGGAAATAATAGTTTTTACCTCATAGAATTGTGAAGATTAAATGAATTAATGCATATAAAGTGATTGGAAATTGCCTGGCACAAAGTAAGCTCTACATAAATGTTGGTTATTATTATTATATGTTTGTGTTTGAATAATGGAGAAAACCCATTATGGTGAATAAATACAAAATTCCATCTTGGAACCCATGCTCTTTTAGGAATTGACTATTCAATCCTAAATATACTTTCAACTTAATCATGTGTTACTTTATTCAGAATTTGTTGTTATCCATTCTTAATTTGGAGAGATTCCACACTGAACAACCCTCCTGTGTCCTTTTCTCATTTCTTCTCTTAGCTAACAGATGAGCAACTGAAAGTCATGCAATCATTCTGACAGTGTCTACTGTACCCAAATGTCTTATATCCTCAGCTATTCTACTTAGTAATTCTTAATGTCATCTCAATACTCCCTATGAAATTTTCTATATATTTCAAACCTTTCTCCTTGTCCTTAGGCATCTAATCCTCTAAAATTTTAATATTGAGACTGACATAAAATCTTACTTTTCTTCTTTCCACACTCAGAAATCTTCCCTTTCTTCCATTGAATCTGAGGAAGAAAGATCCTTATTCTTGATTTTGTACTATACTATCTACTTCAAGATGTCGTCTTATGACTATTTCACTTCTGATATATTTCTCTTTACCTAGAAGTATTTTTTCTCCTGTCCTTTGGTGGGGGGATTTTCCTTAATCATAATTCTTATACATTATTTTTCTTCCTACCTTGCCCGTCCTCCTTGTCCTCCACTTGCTCCCTTCTTTCATATCTGTACCTATCACTATCTTCCTCCCTCCCCACACCCAAATAGGGAACAATCTGCTAACAGTATCATTTCCTCATTACCTACCTACTTCTCAACCCTGTGAATTTTGGCTTCAATCCCTATTCTACAGAAACCGCTTTTGAGGTTTTTAATGGTTCCTGAATTGCCTGACTTAGTGTCCTTTTTTTGGTTTTTGATTTCCGTATGGCATTTCACACCGAGGCCAACTAGCTACTCTTAGAAACTCTTTTGCTTAGACTGCTATGTCAGTATTCTCTACTTACTCTTACTCTATCTTTACTTATTTTTCTTCTCCCCTAGTTTTGTAAATGTAGACATATCTTGTTACTATATTTCTCTCTCTTAAAAATTCATATTTTTTTAATGTAGGGAATGTAATAAAACTTGGTGTCAAAAAAAGCAGTGGGTTTGGGCTGTACATGTACTGCTTACTTTCTGAATGACTTTGGGCAGGAAGCTCTATGAATTTCAACTCTTGTGTGTAGATCAAGGGTCCTCAACCCCCGGGTCGTGGACTGGTACTAGTTCGTGACCTGTTAGGATCTGGGCCACACAGCAAGAAGAAAGCAGTAAGCAGGCTAGCGAAGCTTCATCTGTATTTGCAGCTGCTCCCCAGCACTAGCATCACCACCTCAGCTCCAGCTCAGATCACCAGACATTAGATTCTCATAGGAGCACTGGTCCCTGGTGCCAAAAAAGTTGGGGACCACTGCTATAGAAGATAACAGTGTGTTTCAGAGCAAAATTTTAAAGCAAGGGAAAATACATGTAAACATATTTTGCGGACTGTAAAGCTCTATCTATTTATTTATTTATTTTTGCTTTCCCTTGGTGATCACATTTCTGTTCACCTCTCCCACACTGAGGAACAATTGGTGTTGCTAACTACTAGTTGGACATTTCCACCTGCATTTCCCAATTTGTTAATGACATCACCATCTTTCCAGTCACTGAAGCATGCAAGTACTTTAGCTCCTTCCTTTCTTTTGCCCTTCACTTGCAATGTATTGCTAGACTTTTGATTATGCTTCTGCATCCTGATATCCATTTATACTACCTTGACTTATTACCTAGATTAATTCTGTGGCCCTGAAACCAATATTTAATATTCTTCCAAAATAATAGTTCAGGTCATGTTGTTTTGGTGTCTATCCATTGCCATCTGTTAGTACATGGCCTAAACCTATCACCCTATTTTGTCTCCCACTAGTCCACTTCACATATACCTCTAACCTGACAAAATTAATTACCATTAATTGAACAACCCCTGGTTTCCTACCTAAGCTGTATTCATGTTTATTCCCAGTCTCTGCTTATCAGAATATCATCTGATTTATAATACCCAGCCTGACTGGCACCTTCCTTGTGTCCTAAACTAGGAGCAATATTTCCCCCTGCATTAATTTGAAGGCTGTCTCCTCTAGAATTTAACGTGTTCTGCTTTGTGTTCATGAACTGTTGTGAGTTATCAGCTTATCCTGGCTGATTCTTTGTCTTCCCCAAGGATTTAGCTATCAGCATACTGCTTTTGTACAGTGTTTGTTGTTTAGATCAAATGTGTTTTCAGAGTCTAACTTTTTTTTTTTAACAATAGGTTTATGCTAAGACTATAGATGGACAACAGACCATTATTGCATGTATTGAAAGCCACCAGTTTCAGCCTAAAAACTTCTGGTAAGAAAGTAGTTATTCTCTTCTATTTGCATTTAGATTATTTTGGAAAGGAACTAAACCAGCAGTTGAGACTTGTTTTTTAATATAACTAGCTTGGGATAAGTTATTTGACTAGAGGCTTCCGTTTCCCATCTACAAAATAAAGAATTTAGACACATCATTTAGATTCCTTCCACTGCTAAGATTTTATAATTTTTCTTTTTTTAAAAAAAATATTCTTATATTGAATGAGAATATGTGATTAATAAAGTACCCAGTTGAAAGTCTGAGTCTTACTTGGGTTTGATTAATAATACTTTAGTTAATTACATGACTCAGCAACCCATTCATCTGTGGAAGAGTCTCCAATGAACAGAATAGACATGGTTTTCTACTCTAGAATAAAAAAAAAAAAATGAAAAGTCCAAATTACTTACTGAAGGCTTCTGATTAGGCCACTTGAATACAACTTTCACTCTATTTGGCAGAGCCTTGGATTTGTCAAACTGGAAATTACTTGTTTTCTTTTCCTCTTTCTCAGATTCTCTGCCTCATTGGGAAATCATCTCATGTGCTTATTACTAATTCTACAGTGACGTGTGTGTGTCTTTTAACAGGAATGGTCGCTGGAGATCAGAATGGAAGTTTACCATCTCTCCACCTACAGCCCAGGTAGTTGGAGTACTTAAGATTCAGGTGAGATCCCAGCAAGTTAATAAGCCATGTTAAAATGTCACAACTTTAAAACAAACCTGCAAGTTGGAATTTGTTTTGGTGTGAGAAATAAGGAACAACTATATGTAGATGCAAAGAGAGATCAGTGGTAGTGAATAGAAATAGAAGCCTCCTTCTTGGGAAAGTAGTGAAACAGCCATTCTGGCTTGATAAAGAACAGTGCTGTGACATGTACAGCTTGCTTGTTATTTTTCTCTGTCAAAGATTACCTGAGATCTTTCCAGGAATTATCAAATAACAGTTCTAGGAAATAAGGAAAACAATTACTAAGAAATGACTATATAGCAGCTACTATAACTTACGAAGGGCCTTTCATACATGTTCTCATTTAAGTATATACATATAGACATATGGAAAACTTAACTGTTATGTCTGAAGAAAGCTACGTGAATGGGTTTATTGTTTTGTTCTTACAGTAAATAAAATAGGAACTAGGGAAAATGGCCAAGTGTTATCACGTTATGGACTATAAGTAACCAGAGTAGAAGTCTGATGCTGGTATCAAGACAGACAGTCAGGCAATAAGGTGCTTAACTCATTTGATGCCTATCTGGATTGATTTCTGATATCCTAGCAGGGGTTTGTTTGACTTTCAAAATTCAGGGTGATTTACTGATAACAGACTATCAATACCTAATTACATCTATGTATTATGTTGTCTTGCTTTAATAGCAGTTAAGAACAGCTAGTTTTTTACAGGGTAAAATTTAGCCAAACATACATAGTAGATGTCATCTACTGTGCTACTCCAGTCTTCCAGAGTCAAATGCCCAGTTGTTACCTCATTAATGCACCAATAACACTTTCTTACCTCTGTGTCTGACTTCCTCAGTCTTTGCTAATGCTTCCTGAGAATACCTCCCAAATAAACTACTTCCTGTCAAACCTTGGGAATCTGCTTTTGCGGGAGTCCAACCTAAGACAACATATTGTTCTATTTCTGTTAACCATACCTATGAGTAGCCTAATGCTCTAGACCTCTTGTAACTGTGGAATCAGAATTAACCTGGCAGCTTACCATAAATTTATATAAGTAAATTTATTTTCCTTTTAGAAGGAAATAGTGACTTATGTTTCAGCTTTGCCAATGCAAACCTATAAATTAAGAGCACACACCAGAAAGTGTGAGAGTTTCTGATAAGACTTTTATAACAGGGCCCAGGAACCCAGACCTAATTTATTGCCTTTTACCCATAGATTGTCTGATCACACTTTGGGGAAAGGCTTACTTCATTTACATATCTTTTAAAAATCAGTGTGAGAATTATTTGGAAAAGTCATTATTATATGTAGCCTCTCTGGTTATCCTATAGGGAAAAGGGTAGTTCTGGGAAGGCAGCAGTTTCTGAGTATTTATGTTGACTGGAGTCGTGCTGAAACTTTTATTAGCAGATGAGACCTAAGAAAGGTTTTGCTGCTTTTGGCAACTCTGAAGCTGGGGAGATCCCAGCCAAGCTGAGAATATCAGATAACATTGTCTTCCTAGCCCTTCTACACCTCCCCTAAGCCCCTCAGTAAAATGGTTTGATCCCCAACCCACAAAAATAAAAAGTTTTGATTGAAACAGGTAGAATTTAAGCTTAATTTATCACTAGTGTATTATGTAATGAAAATGATATTTTTGGAATTTTCAATTGAGTTCATAAACACCGAGACTTACCAGTCTTACCCTATATTCCTCTCCATGTCCTAGTTCTTAAGAAACATAATAGAAGTTTAAACCAATTGCACAGTCTTTAGTCTTAGACAGAAAAAGAATGTGCCTTGCATACCTCCTTCCCTCAGGTGGGTTCTGAAATATGTCTCAGGTATAATAAAAAAAAAAACAACTAGTCTTTGAGTGTGACCCACTGTATTTTAAACATCCTCGTCCTTGTCTTCAGAATTTTAAACTTGATATATTATCATTATTTATCTAGTCTTTTTTAGCCAAATCTTTGCTCTTCTGATTTTTGCATGTAAGTATTACTGGCATTTATCAACTCCCTGCTTTTCCAGTGTGTTCTTAAATGGCCTTTTTCTCTTCAACCTCTTTTACAAAGCCAAAAGAGGAAATTTAAGGGTTTGGATAGGGTATGGAAAGTCTAGCTTGTCTTGCCCATCTAGACAGAGCCAGCTATTTGTCCCCATTAAGGAAGACACCTGTTTTTATCCCTTAAACAAGGCTATACAGTAGGTTCATGTTGCCAGGGAAGTCCTTTTGTTGCTCATAGGATCGTGGTTTCTGCCTAGATGTAGCTTGGCTGTTTTTATACTCTTCTAATGATATCTTAGAAGAGTCAGTCCCTCCTGAGACACTTTACTTCTACCTGAATCGGGGACTTTCTAATTTTTTGAGAAAACATAGCATTGAGAGATATTATGCATGTTGGATAAGATTTTAGTTCTGGAATTTGACCTAATACAGATTCTAGTTCCTCCAACTAGGTATGTGAACCTGGGTAATTTATTAAACTGCCGTAAACCTCAGTTTCCTCATCTGTAAAATAGAATTAACAGTGGGTCCTATCAGAGTTTTTGTAAAGAATCCATGAAATAATATAAGTAATGTTCTCCATAGTGCCTAAAACATAGTAAGAACTCAATAAATGATAGCTATAGTAGTGAAGGTTATTGATCTTTTCTTCTCTTTTTCCGCTTTATCTCTAAAAACATTGCTTTCTGTTCAAATATATCCTGGTAGGGTAGACGAGATGAAGGAAATAGGCATTACTTGGACTACTTCCATTTTAGTATTATGCCCTCAATTTTCCCCTCTCCACTTTTTCTTCATAACACAAATATAATCATCCTAAAACATTCACTTTCCCTGAGTCCCCATCACCTGTCATAGAATAAAGTCTGAATTCTTAACATGATTTATAAAGTGTTTATTCTTCACAGTCCATCTCCAACTTACTTTTGTCACACTCCCCTCCTCCACATATACTCATCTGCAGTGAGTTCTTTGTTTTTCCCTAAAGTAAACCAGTTGGCTCCTTTCTCTTGTACTTTGTTATCCCCTTATAGATACACTTTTCTACCATGTCCACTTAGGTGACCATTCCTATTTTCAAGACCCTGTTCAAATGCATTTAAAAGGAAACTCATCCTATTCTTTATGGCCGGTTTGTAGCCATGTTAAGATGACTGAACCTAACTTGTAAGTTGCCAAAACTTCTCGAACCTTGTGTGTCATCGTGTTATGTCTCCCGTGTCTCCTTCTTGCTAATTGTTCTCCTAATTGTTAGCATGCCTCCTTAAGTTATATCCTCAGAACTGCTTTTGTCTTGTTTTTGCAGCCTAATTTACCAACAGAATATTTAATTTTCAATCCTGTCTTTAACCCTCAAGCTTTAAAGCTTTTTCTGCACCTGGTCAAATCTACTTACCAGTATGATGATAGTGTATTTTAAGGGATTAGGATCCCTTAAAATTCCTTGGTTTTCACAGAAAATGTTAGTATTCAGTGGTTTTATTTTAATACTGTGAAGATTGGAATCTCATTAAGATCTTTGCATCACAATGCCTAGCACAGTAACTGAAATGCATAAAGACATAATAAATATTTGTTGAACTTAATCAGTTTTCCCTAAGGAAAAAAGAATTTTTTAATTTAAGTGTTCTGTGTATTTTAACCACCATTATAAATTATTGATTGTATTAATTATTGGTAAAGATTGGGTATGGCGTAAAGCATGGGTTTGTGCCGTAAGTAGTAGGTTTCTACATGAACTACACATAAACTTGCTTCAAAACTGTCTCACACAGGTTCACTATTATGAAGATGGCAATGTGCAGTTGGTTAGTCATAAAGATGTACAGGATTCAGTGACTGTTTCGGTGAGTGTGGAATATTTAATGTCTCACTTGTAGCTGGTTTTTCTTCAAAAAATTATTTTTGGTCTTCAGTACTGATTTTACCACTAGAAATTCAGTTTGTTTTCAGTGCTTTGATTCTGGAAACTTATGAGAGTATGTAAGCAACTAGCTATATTAGTTAAGTTTTTGACTCAGCAGAGTGGGGTTAGAGAATTCAAACTTCCTTCTTTCTCTTTCTCAATTTTTCTTGTATTCTCAGTACTTATTTATATTTCTAGAAGTTACTGAGCACCCTCAAATAGCTTGTTTGTGTTTTATATCAATATTTACCTGTTAGAAATTATGGTGCCAGATGGGTACTAGATTTATGGGAACGATCACTTAATAAGGTATTATAAATGCCTCATCACTATGTCATTTACCTGAAACTAATATATTATATGTCAACTGTGATTAAAAAATGTTTTAAATAAAGAAAAAAATTCTAAATACAAAAAAATTAAAACAAAATATTAAAATGTTCATTAAAAACAACAATAACAAATCTATTAGTTGTTAATCTAAGTAACATTTTTGTGGGAAAAAACTGCTTTCCAAACAAAAAATAAATCATTGAAAAGAATGACGCTGATTTACATTTTCACAAATTGAGCTATGTCTGACCTAATAAAAGAACTGGGTTCTCAATGTGCTACACATATTCCATTAACTCTCGAAGTGATCGACATTACACATGTAACTTCTGTGGAACTGCATTGTACATACATGAGAGCGCGCTAAAAGAGCAAGTAACTTTGTCTTTGTGTTATTATAAAACTAGAAAATAGTTTTGACTATTTGAAAGAATCTAGGGACTGCTGCTCTAGGCATGAAATTTTTACCCTCTTTTAATTCTGTTGTATGTAATGGTAAAAGGAGAGAGATTCAATTCATTTTGTATATGAATCATGTAAATCAAAATGTGATTGGTTGGTTTAGCATCATAAGTAGCAAATAGAGGAATATGTGAGCTTAACATATATGACCAATCTGTCTGAGGGCACTGTTTATGTCATCTTAAACCAGAGATATTTTCAAGGCATAAAAATCTGAAGGCATCATGATCATGTCTTTTATACTGTGGTAGATTGAGATTGGAAAGAGCATGGTTTTTCTTGTTTTGTTTTGTTTTTGGCAAACACCCAGATTCAGATCCCATCTTTATCATTCTAATGCTGTATAATTTTAGTCAAGTCACTTAAGAGGGTTCTGTTTTCTCATGTGCAAAATGGAGGTGATGATAACAGATCTACTTCACAGGTTATAGTGAATATCAGAGAAGATAATGTTTATGAGAACACTTGATAAACTATAAATTGTCATACAAATGTTAGTGAAGATGGACTTTTCGGACTTTTTAACTGTCTTTTTAGTCATTGCTTACACATTTTTTAAAAATCATATTTTCCTTTCCTCCTCCCTGCATTAGAATGAAGTTCAAACTGCCAAGGACTTTATTAAAATCATAGAGCATGCGGAAAATGAGTATCAGGTAAGAAGATTTGGAAGTAATTTCTAGATCTGCTGCTGTATTATTTTGCTCTTAACATTTTGTTACGTTTCTGTGTCCTTTTAACATAAATATGTGTGTTGTTCAGTGTTAGTATATATGGCGAATTTGCAGACCTTGAACCTTGGCATTCTGCTTATAATCAAGGCTTCAGCATTGGAAGGGACTATAGTCCTAGTTTTAGAAATGATAGAGGCGGGCTTGTTAACTAACCCACTTCAGATTGGATAGGAGCTCAGTAGAAATATTATGTGCTGTCTATCCTTCTCGTGAGACTCAAGCATGTCCTTCAACATCACTTTCCTATTCACAATCATCCCGTCTCTGTCAAGCAACTTATCTTCAACTATCTATTGCAGACAGCGATTAGTGAAAACTACCAAACAATGTCAGACACCACATTCAAGGCATTGCGCCGGCAGCTTCCAGTTACCCGCACCAAAATCGACTGGAACAAGATACTCAGCTACAAGATTGGCAAAGAAATGCAGAATGCTTAAAGGCTGGATGTAGAATTTTTCAATACATGTAAAGAAAGGATTCAACGTGTGGTCATATGATAAATAAGTGATTTATAAACAAGAGTGATATTTTGCTAGGGCTTTCAAAGTTAACAGGTTTTCTAGCCTCATGGAATACTGTTGAACCTATAGCATTGTCTTGATACTTTTGTTTTCTCTGCCATATAATTTTCTGTTTTCACTATATCTACTTGTAAATTTTTTTTTTAATTCTGCTACATTTAATAATGGAGAGAGATCTATCCTGGAGTCATTTTACTATTTAGAAAATTTTCCTAGCCATGAAGCCCTGTTACTGAGGTAGACAGGTAATATGTTCAGTGCTTTTCTACCCCCGTCCTTCAAAACACTCCTGGTACTTCCGTGGTTTATACTGATCCACCAACAGCTAAAGGGGCTATGCTACCAACTGTAGCTGAATGGAAGACACATTCATCCTTCTCCCTCCAACTGCTTTGATCATTTATAGCATCACATACTGTAGTTTTCAGAAGTTTAGATTGGGGCTTTTCAGGTCCTTATGGGGGGCAAAGGAAGTTTTCTGGGAATTCATTATAGCCAGCTTCTTTGGGGAAGTTGTTTTTAAATCCAAAGACTTGAACCACATTCCTGCACATGAACGTGTTTTTACCCTTCCCTCGTTGTCGTCTTCCAATCTAGTCCCATTATAGTTGTTATAGACATCTGCATTTTTAGCAGAGTTTTACCCATTTGTTTTTTTTTTTTTTTTTAATATTCAAGAACTGCTGACATACAAGAGATGTAGGAGAGTATCAAACTTGAAAAATGCAGATGTTGAAGAAATAATAGGTATCTTGTGCTTTAATCCTTTGTGGCGGGATTGTACTATAAGCAAATGAATCGAACAGCTATGTAAATCACAAATAAAACCTAAACATGAACCAAAGTGAAAAGGATAACTTCCAGGCAGTATCTTTCTATTGTAACCTGTTATTTAAGGGAATACTAGTGATTTGTTCTAAATAGGATGTAAAACTTGTTCCAAATTATTTTTCCTCAGTCCTGCCTGCCAAGAACTCAAATGTAACTGTGATTTCGCAACCCTTCCCAGGTATATTGGCAGGTATATGTGTGATCTCAGAATACACAGGTGACATAGATAAGATATGACAACTGAAATGGTGGATTCATTTACATTGTTTACACTTCTATGACCAGGCCTTAAGGAAGGTCAGTTTTTTAAAACCAAGTAGTGTCTTCCTACCTATCTCCATATACATGTCAAAAAAGAAGGGTGTTTGTGCTTCAGCTTTGTTTTTGCTCAGTAATACAGTCAAGCAAGAGTTTGTTTCCAAGTGACCCGTTGAGTTGTGTAAGCATTTTTGTTTATTTCAAATAAAATATATTTGTATTATTTGTCATTCCTACTATCCATCCATACCACAGTATCCTCTGTATCAGGTAGTCCAATAGAAATATACCTGTTTTGTTCTTAAATTGTCTGAGTCTCCTTTTTTATCTATTTCTTCAGCCTTAGTTCTCAAGATGTGGCACTGCATTTGATCTAATTTGATGGGAATGTTCAGGGTTTCTGAAATTGATTCCTACCTTCAGCTATTCTAGACACAGTGAATACAGAAAGATTTACAAAGAAGAGGTGTTTTGTTTTTTTTTTAAACCAGTGTGTCTATGGATTAAACTGCTTTTCACGCTGAGGTTACTGGTGATTCAAAGGTTTTGTTTTGGGTTTCCCATTTCTGTCAAAAAGAAAAAAATCTAGTTGTCTTTTCTACCTATGACTCAGGGATGGTTGTAGTCACTAATCAGGAAATAGAAATGGTAAGATCTTTGTACCTCGAACCTAGGTAATAGTTTACAGTGACTGCATTCTAAGTGCTGCTTTCCTTGCGTGCAAATCTGACTTAGCTACAGACATGTGGGAAAGGCTCTTATCCTGGTTCCCAACAGAGAGCCAGAGGCATATCAGTGCTTCACCCGCCATCCAAGGCCAGTTCAAATTCCCACCTTTTTGATCACGTAACTGCACTATAACTTGCCAGGTTCTACAGAGACCTCCTAACTTTAACCTTCTTTAGGCACAGTATGTGTCTGAGTTGTTTTATTTTATCACATGCTGCTGAAATCAGCCTGTGGTATCCTAGGGCAAACTATTTTCTAACCAGAAAGGAGTTTTCTGTGAGGCCTCACTGCTGTATTTGGGTTTGAAATCACACTGCTGAAGACTATTTATTTCATTTGAGCCTAGGTGGTTGTGTTTGTTACCTAGTTCCAGTACCTGTTCTCTGTTTTATAATCTAGAACTTGGATGCTGGACTCATCTAGGTTCATGAGATACTTGGCAAACCTTGGCACATTCTTTGCAAACTCACAAAAGACTGATATATATCTAAATACCAATTTCTGACTATGATTTCCCATGGAACTCCCAAGCTACCTACTATGTGGAAAATCAAAGAAAGGAAGACTGGTAAATACATAACAAAACTGGATGGTCCATCAAGATAAGCTGAGCTAACTAAAATTCTCCCTTGAAGAGACACAGGGTATGTAAAGATAGGGTAGATATAAGCCAGCTTGAAGGCAGAAACCAATCTCACACCTCTTCAAATCCAATGCATGAAAAAGCACTCTGTTACATATCAGAATGTACAGTTGATTCTCTCTCAGTAGTTCTATAAGTTGACAACAAACATGAGTGAACACTGCAACACTGCTCTTAGGGGAAATACGAGGTTAGGTTCCTATGAGCTTCTGGTCACATTTTTGTCAACTGATCAGTAGGTAACCCTGTTTTATGTGTGTATTTCTATTTAAATCATTTTATTTGATATACATTGTTAATTCTTTAAAGTTGAACTGACTTACACCGGCACTGCAATTCATGCCTGAAGTTCAAAGGAATTGTCTTTGTAAGTCACATCACAGCCTTGTGCTTAGAAACACTAGAGAGCCCTTCAGCACTATGTAGGCGTGGGTGCCATTTTAAGCAATGAAATCAAAAACAAAAAAATGACCACGAAAAGGACGTTTGTTTATTAAATGAGATGAGCTAAAACCAAGGCAGAAATCCCCTCGTTCCACTTCAGCTGAGAACAGGCACACTGAGCAACTCAAAGTTGTTTTTTTTTTGCTGCTCTGGACATGAATGACTACAAAAGTACCACAAACATCAATTTTTAAGTTACAAATAAGTTTCAGTAAGTAGGTGAATTCCTAAGTATGGAATCCGTAGATAATGAGGATCAACTTGTACCTCTCACAGGCTCTCCTTTGGTCTAAGGTAGACTGATTTCAGCCTTTTAGTTTAAGGACTGATTCTAGTTGCCTTAGGGAGTACAATCTGGAATACACAGTGTTAGAGAACATTCAAATGCAATTGTAGAACCTAAATTACTATGGAGTAATGAGAACTACGAAAATACAGAGCTTCTAATCTTCGGAGCAGAGCAGTTATCTAGGGAGTCAGTAGATCTAATCTGGTGACATCACTCACCACAGTTAACTTTCAGATTGGTATTTGGACCCCTACTAAAACCAACCTTATTACTTTAAAGTCATATTCTTATAAGAGCAAATGGATTTGGGGAAGGCTTCAAGGATGTGAAAGGTGGCAAGGAAGACCATTCTAGATATCTAGCCAGCATGTTTGAAAATAAGAGTTACAACTCCATGGGAAGCCGTATTTTTTTTTTTTCAGATGAAACTGGTTTGAAGCGGTTACACTGTAACCAAAGCCACATAATATCACATTTTTACGGAAGTTTTACTATACTATGCTTGTTTATGTTTTGAAAACATCCAGGAGATAGGCCCAGCCAGAGAGTGGGAGATTACTATCCAAGATTTAAGGGGCCTTAGATTTGTTGATCAGAATGGAGCCAGTGGTAGTTTTTTGAAATGGTAAGTAAAGCAATTTTGAGTTTACTCTCCTTACTCTCAGGCCTCACCAGGTAAACAAGGGAGAAAAAAAGGTAAAATATTTCTTAGTTTTTTTCCCTGTACTTTGTATAATCAATTTTTCAGATATTTTCCCTTGCTCCGATTTCCCCCTCCCTGTAGCCTTGGTTCCCACTGACTTTGCATTTCCTGTTGCTAAAGGCTGTTTTTCCTGGCTTTAGTAGGTTGCTGGCCTGGCAAAAGGTACAAGGATAGCCCAGCTGGAAAATGACATGAGGTCTGGATTTTCCTCACTCTAGGTTAAGATTGTGTGACCACCCGCAGTATATTTGTTTATTTGGTATATTTGTTTAAAATTTTTTTGTATAACTTATTTTCTTGCCCCATTCTAATGTGTCTTGTTATGCGGGAGGAGGCATAGATGCCGAGGCTTGTTTTCTGTTTGTTGAGGTTGCAGCCCACCCCCTTTCGTTTGAATAGTCTTTTCTAAAGCATGATGGTCTTTTACTTCTCTTCCTGGTACTGATGCTGACAATTAACCATTTATTGCCTAAAATAACAGTCTCTTGCTCTCAAGAAGCTAATATTTTGATAACTGGAGCAACCCTTACTCATACACTGGTAACAATTAAAGAACAATACAGACTGAAGTGCAATTAAGTGCCCAAATCCGTGGCTCAAGGGTAGGAATCGCCAGCCTCTGCACGTCACGAAGCGTGTGTACCAGAGAAAAGTAATGACTGTTCGTCCAGGCGGAGCCCCTTGTCCCTCCCACACGTACACACCTTTATCTCGGAGACACTTGGTTCTTTCCCTCAAACTTTTTCTCTTCTGCCTTCCTCCCGGGGTCTGAGGGGAGGGGGCGTGTCGCTCGCTTCCGTGCTGGTTTCTGTCCCGGGCAGTCTGGGGGAGGTGCTGGATGAGCTGCCCCAGTCCAGCTGCAGCCGTCTCAGGTCCCAGTCCCTGCCCTTTGCTCTCCTGCTTTTCACTAAGTCCCGAGGCCCTGGGGGCGAGCGTGGGAGTAGCCCAAGCTCGGGCTGGAAAGTCTGTGCCGTTCGGGGGGCCTCAGGCGGTAGCCACGTTCAGAGTCTGGCCAGAAAGCAGGGGAGGGAGCTTGGGGCAAGGGGAGGGCCCTGAGGGAGGGGTCAGACTCCCTTAGTAAAGAGTTAATGGGAGAGGGGGAGGGGATAGGACGGAGACCGAAGGGAAGGCTCAGGTAGGGGAAGGACGGAGGAGGGGAGCCTGGTGAGAGAAGGGACCCTGCAGGATCGGGGATCTCAGTTAGGGGGCTTCCCCCCGGCTGCACCCACATCTTAAGGCCGCCAACTTCTAGCCGCGGCGGCGACTTTCAGTTTCATTTCCCGGACACTTCTGCCTGGGCCGCAGCCGCCGCCGCGATGCCCCGCAAGTTCAGCTGCCGGCAGCTCCGGGAGACAGGCCAGCGCTTCGAGAATTTCCTGGTGGAGAAGGGGCTGGACACGGAAACGAACCGCGAGAAGCTGCGAACCATTTACAACCAAGACTTCAAGATCAGGTACGGGCCGGCCCAGCTCGCCTGCACGACCCGCCACCCGAGCGGCGGCGGCGGGGCCACCGTTCCCGCCCGGGCGCCGAGTGGCCGGTCCCGGGGCGGGCGGCGCGGACCTCCCTCCCCTTCCCCGCGCTGCCCTCGCCCCGCCCGCGGGCCCGGAGCCCGCCCGCTCCGCGCGGCCCGCGCGCCCGGGTGCAGAGCCTCCCGCGCAGCCCTGCAGCCCTCCCCCGGCGCGCTGGCGCCCTGGGCCGCCTCGGGGTCCGCGCCACCCGCCGCTCGGGGGGCCGAGGGGACAGCTGTGGGCGTGGGGGAGGGGCGCGCCGGGTGGGGGCCGGGGCGTCGCGTGAGCGCGGGGACGGAGCTTCCTGCTGGTGGCGGCGAGCCCAGGCGCGGGCGCACGGGCCCTCCCGCCCCCCTTGCTGAGGGACGGCTGCTTCGGGGGGTCCACTGTCCCAGAAAGCTGTGTGGCAGAGGAATCTCAGGGAGCTCGGAAAGACGAATAGGGTACCAACTGCGTATGTACCAAACCTCCATTAGCACCTGTGGCTTCTTAATGGAGACCCAGGGCGAGGGCCAGGGCCCGCCTCCTGGGGACCCCTTCCACTCGGCGGCGATAGGCTGTTTGGTCCCCCATTCCTGATGCCAGCCAAGTGAAAAATCAAAGAGTCTTCTCTGTGTCAAACCATAGAGTTGTGCTTCAAAAACACCTCTATCAACAGGCTGCATGCAGGCAGCCTTGGGCGGAAAACTGAGAAACAGTTTAACGGGGCTAAACGTGAAGACTTAGGCAAATAAATATGGAGTTAGGCTTAATAATAGCTCTTCTGAAAAAGACTAGATTTTAGGAGACCAAAAGGCCAGCATGGCTGCTAAGAGTGGAAAGTGTGCAGACTGTGTTAACAGAAGTATGTGTGTGGTGGTGGTTTAGGGGGAGGGGGGAGCCGTTACTCTCCATGTTGACCAGATCGTATCTGGAATGTTATTTTCAATGATGAGTATCACATTTGGTGAGGGACATTAACAGGCTTGAGCAACATCTGAAGAAGGGGCAAAGATGAGAACTGTTTATGATGCCTCGCTGTGCTGAGTACTATGGGGAATATAAAGATGCAAGGGGCATCTTGCAATAGAAGCTATGATATGCCTACAAGTATAGGAGGGAATTCTGTGCAGAAGCTAGCATTGGCCTTGGCCATGAAGGATGAATATTAGTATTTGAAGGAGGAAAGGCTTCTGTGTTGATTCATAGTCTGTTGTGAGACCCAGTCAAAAGAAATCAAGAAACTGGAGGGAAAAATTGGAGAGGACAAGTTCGTTAACCATGAATATTTTAAAGACTGTCATGGTGGCGAGGATGGTCCCTCTGTGCCATTCCTTAAGGCAGAACTAGGTTCATTCAACTTGCCCTTCTCACGCTCCCTACTCCAAGAGGAGGTTTCTATTCTAAGTAGAACTTTCGTATGCATCCTTTAAACCCAGGCTGGAATGCTGTCGCCAACCCTCAGCCTCCTAATGGCACTTCATGGCTTCTTCCCCTGGGCTCTCAGAGCTCATTCTTTACACCCTGGGTCATAGCCGGTGGCACTCTGCCTGTGTTAGAGCTGATAAGGGACTGTGTTTCCCCCACCAGACTGCCACACCCTCTGAAGACAGAGACTGGCTTTCCATCATATTTGCACCTCTCCTCAGTCCCCACCTTAGGGCCTTGCTCATTCAATTCTTGCAGAATCTAATTGAATTAGGAGGTCGAGTTGATCTGCAAGACAATGGACTGTCCTGGAGGTATAGCAGGTCTCCCACTGTCAGGAATCCTAGGAGATTCCTACACTGGGAGGGATTAGTCCTTTCCAACCGGGTTATTTATGATGTTAACAAACTGCTCTGCTCCCAACTCTTGCCTTTTGCCATCTCTCATTATTCATTTAGCAAACCTATTGAAGGAGGGTCTGCTCTTCCTGTGCCTTGGTTCCTGCCTCCAAGGAGCCTAGTCTAGTAGGGAGTGGCAGATGTGTAGACAGATTTGTTGATACGGTGCTGCAGGTGCTAGTGTTATGTTTGGATAGCTGGCGTTGCAATCCTGGTTCTGCCCTGGACTAGTTGTATTTGATTTTGAACAACTATCTGTTAAATAAGAAAAATCCAACCAAGTACATTTTAAAGACTTAGCTTGGCTTTATTATGCAGTTCATGCATTGGGCATCATGCTATCTAGTAAATAGAGAGGTGCTCTGAGAAGTTTTACAAAAATGGAAGGTTTTTTATAGGCAGCCACTGGGCTGGGCAAGGAAGTTATTAGCAAAAGAAAAGGTTGTTTCAGGCTGGGGCACCTTTTGGGGGTGGGGGGAGGGCGACAGGGGTCTTATCTGGCATATTACCTCACCAGTGTGGATCAGGAAATTCCAGACTGAATTGTTGGAGGGCACATTCCTGGTAAAGGCTGAAAACTGCAATCTAGGCTTGGTTTCTTGTCCTAGAGGCAAGAGACTCTGCCTTGGGCCTCTTTATTTTTTTTTCTTAACATATCTCAGTTTTCCTAACTGGGGTGTGTAAAATGCCTGTCTCTCAGAGTTCTGTGAGGCCAAAAGGCACTGCAGTAGGTAAAAGTGTTTATCCTGTGTAGCATATTGCATAGGTTTTGAGAGTGGTGACTATCATTTTAGTACAGTGATAGTTAGGAGTTCTTTATGTAGGGTAAGGACTGGTGTCATGAAGAGTTTCTGAAATAAGATGATTATTTCCCTGAGCAGGAGACTCGTTCTTTTATCAGCAAATATGGGCCAGATGCCTCCTGCGAGCAAAGCACCACTGTGTGAGTCACAGTAGACACGGAAGGAATCTGTCTAAGAAAGGAGGCAGCAATTAAACAATTATATAATTATTGTTGTGATAAGTGTTTGTAAGAAAAAGTCCAATATGCATTGAGTGTCTGCGTGACTTGTAGGTCTGACCTAGTCTAGGAATTTGAAGTTTCTGGGAGAAAGTCAGGTTTGAACAGAATCTTCAAAGATAAACGGGAGTAGGCAGAGGGAAAGGGCAAGGAGAGAGCATTCCAGACAGAGGGAGTAGCACCTTCAAAGACTTGGGGTGAACTAGGGAGAACCCGGTGACACGGCCAGAGGGAGGCAGGGGCTGGATGGGGCGAGAGGTCCTCCTGGGCTGTGGAGAGGTGTTGTGCCGTCTTTGTTTGTTTTGTTTCCTTTTTAATCTTAACAGAAATTGGAAAGCACAGAATGTTTCAGAGTAGACTTGACAGGATCAGGGTTTTAGAAAGAACTCTGGGGCTTCTGGCGAGGTGGTCGGACCTCTGTCCAAAGGAAAAAATACAATTTTACTTCAGGGCCGGTGTACATAGTTTTCACAGAACAGTATGTGTGTGTCCTTGGTACGATAAGTAGCCTTACTCCCTGCCCTCTGATATTTTTTATTCCATTTTACTTTAATTTTATAAACATTCTAGTCTTGACCCACTAATCAGAGTTGCAACCCAAGGTTTGTAAAACACAAACATCTCTCACTTCCCAATCTGATACTGTGTTCTGAGATACCATTCCCCTAGCCCATAGCTGATAGCCTTTCCTGAACTAGATCTGAAAAGATCACTCATCTTTCACCCAGCAAACAAACCACAGAGGCCCAGGGCAAGCATTATACAGACCAAGAATGTCCACAGCAGCGGCCAAATCTGGACAGGAGTGCAGTGGCTGAGGTTCCATTAAAGGTGGTTGGACCAGAAGCCCCATGTGGAGTGAGGACCTGTGCCTGTTTCTTCTTTTCTAAAATGGAATGATAATAGTCGCTACCTCAAAGGGTTGTTATGAGGATTCAATGAGATAATGTGTGTAGATACTTATTTACAGCACATAGTAAGTGCTCAATGAATGTTTTCTCTTGTTGATAATATTAGTGTGTTTCCATTCTCATTGTAAATGTAGAGGATCCAAGTGTGCCATATTAGAGCATTAGACTTAAGCTTGTAGGCTGTGGAGTCAAAACTTGGGAGACTTGATCTGATTTGTGTTTAATGATAATCCCTGTCCATTTAAGAGATGGACCAAAAGAGGGCTGTGAAAGAGGAACCACCCCCCAGGATTTGGAAAAAATGTCATGCTCAGGCAGTTCACGGAAGAAATGTAAGTGACTAATAAACAGAAGGACAGTTCCTCAACTCTGTCATGATCAGGAAAATGCAGATTTAAAGCAAATGTCGTCCATTCCTTTTTGCTTGTCGGCGTTGTCAGAAATTTTAAAAGATCGCCGTTTTCTGGTGTTAGGGGCTGGGAAAGGGTATTCTCAAATCCTTGTTAGTGAGAATGTAAGTTTGTACAACTTGTTTAGAGGACGATTTGGCAGAACTTAACCAAAGTTGTAAAGGTTCCTCTTTGATTCAGAAGGTCTACTTCAAGGGATTGTCTCATAAAACTCACCGACTAGTACCAGAGTTTTTGTGCAAGGATGGTTATTGTAATATTTGAAATAACCAAAACCTGTAGGCAGCCGTAATAATCACTGAGCAAGTAGTTAACACGCCACAGTGCATTCACACTGTGCCATTCTATGCAGCCACTGAAAGAGCAAGGTGGCTTGGTAAAATGTCATGGAAGGATGTGTTGGTGGTGAAAGAAGTCTGTTGCAGAGTAGAATGTGTAGCGTAAAAAAATATGTGTGCTTAAACATGTTTCATGTGCATAGAAAGAAATCAGAAAAAATATACACCAAGCAGGTCAGCAGGTGGTTGGAAGAGAGGGATGCTAGCTAGGTATTTGTCTTGTGTAAATGTTTTGTAATACTTTTTGTGACTACCCTTTCATTTATCTCTTTTTGCATGCAAACTGACATCACACCTATGTAAGTTAACCCACATGGGATCATTATAATACATCTTTTTTTTTTTATCATGGATCTCTGCCCATATTTGCATCCCACCTCCATTTCCACGTTCTGCCCCACCCTCAGGTAACTCATGATATAACTCGGTATTTTTTTGGTTGTTTCATAAAAAAAAAGAAAATAAAAGATCATGTTACACATTTTTCACATTCTGATTTTCTTACTCAACAATACACCATGGAAATCACTCTTAACTGTCTGGTATGTACCACTAATGCATTGTTGGATTTTTTTCTGCCCAACATTTTATTTTTTGATGCATTTAAAAGTTATAGACATCAATGCACTTCATCCCTAAACATTTCAGCATGATTATCATGAACTATAAGAGTTCAAAATTTGTTTGATTTTTTTTAAGTACATACAATGAAAAGGACAGATTCTAACAAACCCATACACCTTTGTGCCACCCCCTGTCGAGATTTAAAACATGAGATCACCCCAGATCACCCTCGCCTCCTCACTCGTACCCACCCAGAAGCAACCACTGCTCTGATTTGTTTTGAGATAGTCCCTGTTCTAGAACTTAATTTAATGGGATCAGAGATACTATGTACTTTTTTTTTTTGCATCTTTCACACATTCAACCATATTGTATGTACCAGTAGTTTCTTTTTAGGCCTGAGTAGTAGTCCTTGTATGAATACAAATCAGACTTTGTTACGCATTCTCCTGTTCATGGTTTCAGTTTGGGGCTATGTTCAATAAAACTGCTATGAACATCTTGTACAACTTGTATTCTCATTTCTCTTGGGGATATACCTAGGGATGGAATTACTGTATCATAGGGTAAATAGTATGTATTTCCGCCCCCCCAAACTTAGGCACCTCTTTTTTGATGGTGGCAGCGAAGTCTTCTGGACTAACCTGGTGTGACTTTGTCTGGGGTTAGGCTGCTAAGCCTTCCCTACAGACAAGACAGCCCCTTTCCTGAGCCTACTTCTCCCAACTTCCCAGCAATATTAATAAAGCTCATGTCACTTAAATCAGCCATCATTTATTTTGTTGCCTACAATTAATGACTCCAGTGGTACACAGCCATCTAGAAGTAGTGTGACTTTAAAAATAAATAAAATTATTTAAAGTTTAAATATAAAAAATAATTTTAAACATAAAAAAATTAATTTAAAAAAATAAGTGTGATCATGTCTTCATGTATTTTAGCTCCTTCCCACTCCCTTTCTTCCTTTACGTAGATTGTCCAAGTTTGGACAAAATATAGAACCTGACATCTGACATTCCAGGCCGTTGCAGAATGGCACTGAGGAATTGCAAAGCCAGCTATTTGTTTGCCTTGTCAGCTGTTTTATCTATAAAACAACAGTTGGGAATGATTTGATATTTCTTTCACCCATTCTCTCAACAAGTACTTAGTGAATAAATACCAGGGCTAGGTCTACAGTAGGTGTTTTAGTTCCATTATTTTTTTAAATGAGTTTTTATTGCACACATAATGTAATAATGTATTCTTTTCATTAAAAACAGAACATTACAATATATGTTTAGGTTTATAAGAAACTGTCAGATCTTTTTCCAAAGTGATTACCATTTTATATTCCAGCCAACAACGAACGCATGAGCATTCTGGTGTTTTCATATCCTTGTCAACCCTTGATGTCATCGACCCATTAAATTTTAGCTATTGAGAGAGTGTGTGTGTGTGTGTGTTGCTTTCTTTGTAATGGTCGCATAACACTCTACAGTGTGAATGTTTACGATCTATTCAGTCATCTCTCCGTTGATGGGGCTGCATTTTGTCTCCGGTTCCTGGCCACTGTGAATTACTCCGAAGCAAGCAAGCATCCTTGCCCATACGTCCATATACACTGGCACTTTGCTTTCTATGAGATACATTCCCAGGAATGGGATTCCTGAATTAAAGGAA
This sequence comes from Macroglossus sobrinus, assembly GCA_004027375.1. Classification (NCBI taxonomy): domain Eukaryota; kingdom Metazoa; phylum Chordata; class Mammalia; order Chiroptera; family Pteropodidae; genus Macroglossus; species Macroglossus sobrinus. Next base: position 206,133 of record PVKZ01002376.1, read on the forward strand.
ACCTGTATCTCAAGTGTTAGGAGATGTTACTGTTACTGGAGAGTGGGATTCTCCCCCGGCGTGTTGTCTAGGCTCTTGATGTCTTGAACAAAGAATTGAGCAAGACACCGAAATACAGTAGAAAAGAAAAGTTTTATTAGAAAGGAAAGTACACTTCCAGAAGTGGAAGTGGGCCTTAGTGTAGGAAGCGCGGCTCAAAAAGGCCTGGTAAGGAAGCCTTTGGGGTTTTTATCCCTATTTGCTGTGGGTGGTTACCTTTCTTAGAGGGATGGGCTTTTTTGATTGACAGCTAAGATTGACAGGACTCAGTGATTCATCATTTTGCTTTCTGCACATGTTTGTTCCCAGAATTCAGTCTGTTATAATGATATTAATGAACTTCCGGGCATATGCATCATATTATAATGATGATATAATGTGGCTCAGGTGAGTTGAAAGTTGTTGGGGGTCTCAGTGCACAGGTGCAAGTGACTGGCTTAAACTGTTACCTAATTCTCTGCCTATTTGTTTCTTTTGAGTTTAAAAAATGCCTTTTGGCTTGCTTAAGTGTGGGCGGATTAGGGTGGGCCCTTCTAGGATAGGATGACCTCAGTGTCTTTGCAGGCAGACCCAAAACCCCCTAACTTTCTTGCTTAACTCTAAGAGTCACGAACCCTCTTATTAGCCCCTTAGTAGTATGAATGTCGGGAGGGATGAGAAAGGTCTCTTCTTCCGTATCTGTTTCCTGCTGAGAATGGCCGAAGTCCCTGCCTACAGGGGTTTTGTGGAGCTCTTTCTCTTTCTGTCTCTTTCAGTCAGTGTGGGATCTTGGGTTTCCTGCCAAAGTACCTCAGTCCCTAGACAAGGAAAAGAAGATACAAACTTACTGTTTAAATCACATATTAATTTCTATTATTGATTTGCCTACTAAGTGAGTAAAGGGAAACAGGCTTGATTACTATATTTCTTAAAGAGTATAAAAAGACCTTTGGCCTAGAGTTCCCTCCCCTCTCAGACTCTAAGGGCCCTGTCTGACTTAACACCATTTCTGCTAACAATGGGCCGATGACCCTTATCAATAGCCAGAGAGGATCTGAGTCTCCAGGGCAATTATCAGGATTTGAGGAAGAGGGCCTTTTTGCCAAAGAAATGAGGGAAGAAAACTTAGAAAGATTAAGAACTCTGCAAGAGATGTCCCTTTCATTTCTTGCTAAAAGATTAAGTAGTTTACAAGTGATATTCCGTCTCCTTGCCAGATTGTTTCCCCAAAGGTTGTAATACTTCACCTTTCTACCAGCAGCGTGCAAGAGTTCACTGTCACAGGTACCTAACAGCAGTACATGTTTTGGCTATTTTCTATTTTTATCAGTCGAATGGAAATAAAATAATATCTCACTTTTACTTTAATTTGCGTTTGTCTACTTTTGAAGCATCTTTTTATACTTTTTTGATGATCTGGATTTGTTCTTTAAGTTGAATACTCTGTTTTTCTTTTGAATTGTTCATCTTTTTTTTTTCCCCCTAGAAATCTAGGTGAGTAGATATATAATACAAGAATTGGGCCCTTTTTTTCCAATCAGCATGTACTAAGTTTGTGATTAAAAAAAAAAAAGAAAAGAAACTTTTTATGGCTGTCACCTTAGATCAGGTTTAGGTGAATTTGGGTGGTGGTATTACACATGAAGAACAATTTGAGAATTACTTAGGTGGTAGCACCCACAGTAGAAGTTGCAAAACTTGCAAATTCGAGTACTTCCTGCCTGTGTGCCCACACATTAGTTTCCAAAAACAGGCAATTTCACGTTGAAATTTTATCTGGGCTTCTCTTACAAGTCAGAAGAACTGGCCATCTCGGGCCTACATCGTCTGCTGGCACCTTCTGTCTGGAGGTGAGGACCATTGAGATGTAGTCCTCCCACTAATGACTCGGCAATGGGACCGTACAGGTGCCTGAGAGGGCTGGCTGCAGGTATGAAAGAGACCTGTGCAGCTTGGCCTTTGTCTGCATTTGAGTTTGTGCCTCATGCATAGAACTTAGTGATTCAGTCACCAAGGGGCCCCGCCCGGGTAAAAGTGACTGAGGACATCCTGATTTGGGTGCCTTTATGACTGGACCTCTCAGTCTCATACCTGATTTTGAGACTTCCTCCTGAAACAACTCCTCCCTTTCGTGGGGGTTTCTTCTCTGATTTCTTGTCTTCTCCGTGTTGTCCCAGCCTCAGCTGTTTTCAGACTACTCACATTTCTGGGGGCGGGGGGGTCCCAAACACTTCTGATAGCACGGCCAGAGTTACAGTCAAAAGGGAAGTTTATTAGAGAAGTGGTGGCACTCCATAGCAGAGCATGGTCTTCACGCAGGGACAAAGAGTGAGAGGGCCTGAGAAAGAGTGAGAGGGACAGAGAAAAAGGACAGTGAGAGGGACATGAGTGTTGGGGGAATGGAGTTTATATAGCATTCTTAGTGTCTGTGAATTACAGTTTGAAGACTTTGTTTAACCCATTTTCTTTTGATGATATGAGTATGCAGTGTGAAAGGCCTGTTGGCAATTCCTAGCCTTTGATCTCTAGGTCCCCCCATGATCTTATCCTGTAGAGAATGAATAATTATTTATTTTGTGCTTTCCTGTTTTTCCTTCGTGGTATAGGTAAATGGTTTTTTAGCAATACCAGCAGAAATCTTCCTTTTTTTGTGTGTGTTCTGGTCTTGGGTCCTATCAGCACATTGCAGTCTCTGAATGTGGCTTGATTTAACATTTAGTTCTGTTGCCTCCCTAAATACACCTCTTGTTGTAACTGCTACCTGAGATTGTGACTGCTCCCTAATCTTAGCGTCTACTTTGATTTTGACCTGAGTTCTCAGCTTCAGACTCATGGAGCCAGCTGCCTCTGGATCACAGGAATCTCAAACTGATTATATCCAAATCATAATGTCATGGTCAGTCCTCCCATCCTCCTTCTCCTACTCCTCTTCCTCCTCCTCCTCCCCTTTTCTCCTCTCAGGAATAGTCCTCAAAGCCAAGCCACTGATATGGGTATTATCCTAGACTCTTCCTTCTTCCCAGTCTCCATTCTTCCTCCTGTCCGTCACCAAATCCTGCTAATTTTACATTCCACATATTAGATCTGGCCTCTCTTCTATCCTTATCACTGCCTTGTTCTGGCCCTTGTCTTTTAATTGGACAGTTACAATGGCCTTCTTCTAACTGGTCTCCCTGCCTACAGTCTTGCCTCCAGCATATCCATCCTCCAATCCAGAAGCCAGAGTGATCTGAAATGCAAATATGATCTTGACACTTCCCCTGCTTAAAATCCACCACCGAGGTGGTTCTGTAACCACAGTGTAGCCCTCTGATGCAGGCTGAAAGTAAGTTGTTACCCTACTCTTCCTACTGCTACTACTATTAGTGCCACTGTTACTACTAATCCGAATACTAATAATAGTAGTTAACATCTACTGAGCATTTTCTGTTGTGTTTTGGAACAATTCATTATCTTTTTAAAACAGATCAGAGCCCATTCAAAGTTTTGTGAATAGTGTCATTCTCATTTGTTTGCGGTGAAGGAAAGGAGCAGAGTTATAGGCAGGGGGCAGGGCACCAGAGAAGTGTCTCTGTAAATTATCTTACCACATGCTAATGAGTGTCCATGCTCGACTTAGCCTTAATAGTTAAATTGTGACCACCATGGTCCCTATCAACTAGGGTTTGCTTTCATTCCCTACAAAGCATTGAGGGAGGGGGGTCAGCTGTCCGTGAAGTATGTCACATGGGAGGGATGTTCAGTGGCTCCTGGGTACCAGTAGAGGAGGAGGACTGCTGGCCTTCAGGGTCGAGTCCAGGCTTCGTGGCCCGGCATATGTAAGTATGCGCGACCTGGTCCCTGCCCACCTCTGCTGCCTCCCTTGCACTTTTCACTCTAGTACAACCATACTGTCTGTGTCTGACACTAACCGTGGCTCACCTTACTGAGGTCTCCTTATGTGCCAGGCACTGGGTTAAGCTGTTCACTGTGGTGTGTCCATCTCTCGTAATCCTCACAGCCCCGTGAAGTGTGTCGTCCTTACCATTTTACAGAGGAGGAAAGCGAGGCTCCGAGAGGTGAAATAACCCAAAGGGACCCAGCTAGTTGCAGAGCAGGTGGTGGTCCCCCAGTCCCTCCACCTGGCTCACACCTAGCACTCATGTCGTACCCGACGACTCCCATTCATCTTTCAGTGCCCAGTTGTGATGCGGGCTCCTGGGAAAGCCCTGTCTTTGTCCCCATCCCCGGGCTGGCCATGATGCTGCCCTGGAAGCTACTTGCAGCAGTTCTGGGGCTCCTTCCATTTTGAACCCCCAGCATCTAGCCCAGTGTCTGGCACACAGCAGGTCTCCGTAAGGGTTTGTTGAGTTGACTAAACTGAGTTACAGGCGCGGAACGTTGATGTCCTTGTCCTTCTGACCAGTTTTCCCTGTCTTCACCTTCTCTAGGCACAAAGCCAAGCTCTTTGATCTCGGGAGAAGGCTCCTTTCCCCTCCTGCGTGGGTTCGGCCTGCACCCTCTGCCTCTGATCAGCCACCTCCCCCACACAGCCTGGACATCTGTTCTCTCTGGCTGATCCTTCTCACTCCCCCATCAGCCTGGACCCTAGATCCACCCTCCGAATCAACTTACTCACTTTCCCTTAAACTTAGCCCTTCCCACTGGGTCGTTTGTATGTGTTTCTGTCCCGAATAGTTTTCCCCGCAAATCTTCATTTCTTTCTCCCTCTTAGTCCTCCAAATCGATAGCCCGCAACTGGACTTCTCAGAAATGCACGTCAAGGACCTGCTGTTTAAGACTTAGGAGGTCCCATTGTCTTTCCTTAAAGCATCTAAATTCCTAGGATCCCCAGCCTGAGGCTGTCCTTGGGCCCTGTCCCGCACAGAGCTACCCGCAGATGCCCTCCCCGGCTGGCCGCCTGCGTCTCCCTGGCCCTGCCCCCCGCCCCTCACTTCCCAGTCTCCTCTGCTTCCGGCAGCTCTGGGACCCGCAACCCTGGCTTCTCCTCCATGCTGTACGGGATGAAGATTGCAAACCTGGCCTACGTCACCAAGACTCAGGTCAGGTTCTTCAAACTCGACTGCTGGGCCGACGTGTCGTTGCCAGAAAAGAGGAAAATGAAGCTGGGGTCCAACATCAGCACACACCACAAGTCTCTGCTGGCCAAGATCTATCACGACAGGTGCGTGCGTGCGTGCGTGCAGGGCGGGGCGGGCGGGAAGCTTCCTGGCTGGGGAAAGTGGTTTGCCTCTGGTTGGGATGAGAACCCATCCTTGAAGGGGGCTTGGGGGAGGTGGGTTAGGGGCTGGTTGTCCTGGGGGAGGGGTGGGTCCCCGGAGCACAGCCGCCACTTGGCCAGCCTCCCCAGCCTAGAACTTTCTGGAAGGCAATCCCTAGCGTAGGCGCCCCTCACCCCAGCCCCCACTTTGATTCGCACTCTCCCCAGGGCTGAGTATCTTCACGGAAAACATGGCGTGGACGTGGAAGTCCAGGGGCCCCATGAAGCCCGCGATGGGCAGATCCTTATTCGCTTGGATTTGAACCGCAAGGAGATACTGACCCTGAGGCTTCGCAATGGAGGAACAGAGACTGTCACCCTCACCCATCTCTTCCCGCTCTGCCGGACCCCCCAGTTTGCCTTCTACGATGAAAACCAGGAGCTGCCCTGTCCACTGGGTCCCGGTGAGGGGGTTTCCAAAGGAAGAGCCCCTGGTGGACAAGAGCTTAGGGAAGGAAGGGCTGGTGCTGTCCCCTGGGCCCCGTCTTGGGACTGGTCTCTGGGCGCGTGTCCAGGGCAAGGATGCTGGGGGGGAACCACTCTCCCACACCACCCCCACTCACTCAGCCCCTGTCCCCCAGGCGAGAGCTACGACCTCCACGTCCACTGTCGGACCACCTTCGTGGGCTACTTCCCAGCCACGGTGCTCTGGGAGCTGCTGGGACCTGGGCAGCCCAGTTCCGAAGAGACTGGCACATTCTACATCACCCGCTTCTTGGCGGCCGTGGCCCACAGCCCCCTGGCAGCACAGCTGAAGCCCACCATGCCGTACAAGCGGATCCCGATCACTGGAAAGCCTGTAGTGACCACCCGGGTGGAGGAAGGAGAGAGACCTGACCGGTAACTCTGCCCCCGCCCCACCAGCCGGGCTGGGGGTGCCCTGACCTTACAGAGGGGAGCTGTGGGAGGAGCACAGCTGAGAGCAGAACCCCCTTTCTTAGAAACTGAGTTCCTAACTCCTCCCGGTCTCAGAGACCTTTTCTACCTGGGAAGAAAGATGCAGATGCACGCAGAATGTGAAGTCTTTTCGGCCGTATGGTGTTGAAGAGGCAGTGCAGTGTAGACAGCTCTCTGTTAACCGCTTTATTGAGACGATTCGCACACCATGCGGGTCACGTCAGTGGTTTTCAGTACATTCACAGTGTGTGGTCATCGCTGCTGTTTTAGAACCTTTCATTGCCCCCCAGAAAGGAACCCGCCCCCTTCAGCTGTCACTCCCCTTCACTCCCCATCTCCTCCCAGCCCTGAGCAAACACTCATCTGCTTTCCGTCTCAGATGAATGCAGACATAGAATTTGTGCAGACATCTCTTTCTGACATGGCTAGGTGTTCACAAAATATTGAGCTGTAAAAGCAAACCGTAGATAGCTGTTTTATCATTAGAAATATATGTGTGTTGTACAAATTAACAAAGAGAAAAGTCTGGAGGACTACCTACCAAAAAGTTAACATCGATTATCCCTGGATGATGAAAATGTTGCTTATTTACTCACTGATTCATAACTATTTTCCAATTTTTCTCTAATGGACACATTGTTATGTACATACATATATTACATCTGTATCTTTGAATGTATCGCACTTTTCAGAACTGGGAACAAATGGTCCAGCCTTGGGGTGAGCAGCCTCATAAGATAGTGAGTTCTGCTTCCTTGGGCAAAGGCTGCCGGCCCCCGTCAGCAGTGGTGCTGGGTAGGACTCCTGCCTCCAGGGAGGGTCCCTCTCCAGGTCTCTGAAGCGAGGGGGCTCTGTGTTAGTGATTGTTTTTCTTCCCCGACTCCTGCAGTGCGAAGGGCTATGACCTGGAGCTAAGTATGGACCTGGGGATATATAACCCGCCCTCCACCCTCCGGCAGTTGCTCCCCAAACTTCAGGGAACAAGTGTCTTCACTGCCCCAAAGGACATTGCTAAAATCAAGTAAGTGCCACCCCTCTACCCCACTGGTGCTTTCCATGTCTCTTCCCTGCTGGCTTCTTCCCACACCCCATACCTGTGCCCTCAGCCTCCCCCTCTCCGTCCATTCATTCCCTTACCCAGCATGCACCGTACACCCGGCACTGTTCAGGGAGAATCAGCCACCCAGGGCCTTGCCCATTCTAACCGGGGGGAAGTGAGCCTTTGTCCTCAAACCTGTTGTAATTTCATGGAGTGATGAGTGCTGTGAAGAACTAAACTAAAGCTCAGCTAAAACCAAAGCAGGGTGAGGGCACGGATCGTGCCATTCTGCAGAGAGCAGCTGGTCCTGGTCTCTTAGAGGCGGCAGGTGAACAGAGGATGATATGTGGATGAGCTGATGGTGGGAGCCATAGGAGGCTCTTGGGAGGAGAACGTTCCAGGCGCTGGGATCCACAGTACAAATGCCACCGTGGGTCTGAGGTGTGGGGGGCAGGGCTTCTGACCCCTATACACTTCTCTGCCCTTCCGGTCTTCTCTGATTCCTGATGTTTTCATAGTTTCTGAGCTGCGGATAGGAGAGGTTGGATGTTCCTGGCCGAGGAGGGGGATGGTTTCCTGACCCATCTTCTTCCTGCCCCCTCCCTCCCACCTCACCCCCCAACTGTCCCTGCCAGGGCCCAGCTGGAGACAGCCCTGAAGTCGACGAACTACGAGGTGAAGTTCCGGCTGCTGCTGCACCTAGAAGAGCTGCAGATGGAACGTGACATCCGCCACTACGACCTGGAGTCGGTGCCCATGACCTGGGACTCCAAAGACCAGAACCCCAGGCTGCTCACGCTGGAGGTTGGGGCTCGGATCGGGTGTGGGGAGGTGGTCTCGAGTCAGCCAACCCACAGTCTATAAGCAGAACGCTGTTCACGACGGCGGGGCAAAACGAGAAGATGAAGCTGTTCCCCGGAGGGCTCAGCAAGAGGCAGAGTGGGCATCCTGTAGCTAGAGCGAGTCCGAGCAGGGCAGTGGGGAGGACCTGGGTTGTGGTCCAGACTTTGCTGCCACCAGCTCTGTGGTCTTGTGCAAGTCACTTGCTCTCTCTAAGCCTAATTCCCTCCCCTGGGAAGTGCAGAGCTGGACTAGTTCGTTCTTAGAGCCTTTTCCAGCTCTCAGATGTTGAATGTGTCCACAGAAGCCCAGAAGGACACGAGAATGGATTCTGGCACACACGTGCTGAGGAAGGGACCCGGTGAGAATGATCAGGGAGATTCCTGCAGGAGCTGAGTTTGAAGGAGATTTTATCGGCAGAGTAGAAACTAAGCTGGCCCAGAGAGCAGCTGGGCAGGCTGGAAGGCTGGGTCCCAAGTCCTGAGATCTATGTGTTGAAGAGTTTTCAGGACACCTGTGCCCAGCAACCCTGAGCAGCTTAGACAGACTTGTCTCCTCCATCATATCCTGGCTCTTGCACTGTCTGCTGGGAGAGAGGAAAGAGGCAAAACCCCCAGAGTCTTGGGGTAGACACATAGGGCCTGGGGATTGGGCCCTCCAGGGGGCCCCCCTGGGATAGAAGCTTGCTTGTGTTCATACCCCATAGGTTCCCGGGGTGGCAGAGAGCCGCCCCTCAGTGCTCCGGGGAGACCACCTATTTGCCCTGTTGTCCTCTGAGACACACCAGGATGACCCTGTCACCTACAAGGGCTTTGTGCACAGGGTGGAATTGGACCGTGTCAAGCTGAGCTTTTCCCCAAGGTGGGTGTTGGGGGGAAACCCTGAGCTGCTTGAAAGGTCTACAGACATCTCTGCGAGGCCGGGGGCGGAGGGGTGCTCCTCCTTGAGATGAGCTGGGACTGCAGGGCCAGGGCAGGAGGCTCTCCAGGGGGACCCTGAGATGCTTCAGCAGCTTGTTTTCTTAGAGGGATTACATGGAGGTCTTGAAGGCCTTGAAGCGGGCGTGGAGCTAGGGCGGTGGAGAGTCTGGCCTTTGATTGCCCACAACCCGCCCACCCCCGCCAACTGGAGCTCTTCCTGTCTCTCACTTCCTAAAGCCTCCTGAGCCGCTTCGTGGATGGGCTGACCTTCAAAGTGAATTTCACCTTCAACCGCCAGCCTCTGCGGGTGCAGCATCGTGCCCTCGAGCTGGCGGGGCGCTGGCCGCTGTGGCCCACGCTCTTTCCTGTGGCTTGCCGTGAGGTCCCGCTGCTGCCCTCAGATCTGAAGCTCAAGTGAGACTGTGGGCAGGAGGGTTCGGGGCTACCTAGACTGTGGGCCTAGAGCACAGGGAGGCCTCGGGGGCCGCGGATGACGTCACGTTCCCGGCCTCTCTGCTAGGCTCTATGACCGGAATCTGGAGTCGAACCCCGAGCAGCTACAGGCCATGAAGCACATTGTTACGGGCACCACCCGTCCGGCCCCCTACATCATCTTCGGGCCACCGGGCACTGGCAAGACTGTCACCTTAGTGGAAGCCATCAAGCAGGTGTGGCATGAGCATAGCCCTGGGGCCTTCACTCCAACTTCCCCGGGTCCGAGCCGTTGTCCCCAAATTCTGGTCGCTTCCAGCTTCTAACGCCCCCATGCTGACATCGCGGGTCAGTGTTCTGTTGAGCGGGATGTGTGCTACGCAGCTCTTGGGGTCACCGTCCACGGTTCAGTCGTCACAGACTTGTTTACTTAACTGCATTTTCCGGCACTGAAGTACTGTGTGGACTGGCAGGGGCTGGGGTCGGAACTTGCCTTTTGCGTCACCACCTCCCTCAGGTTTGGGAGGCAGATGCCACCCTGCGCCAGCCTGAGTCACAACCCTGGCCTGAGTCAGACCGAAACCTGCGTGATAACTGAATCGCCCCGTCTCCCCCCGAACCAGGAAGCTGCTTCCCACAACGCTTATCCCCCCGCCCCCCTCTTACAGGTGGTGAAGCACTTGCCCAAAGCCCACATCCTGGCCTGCGCTCCATCCAACTCGGGGGCCGACCTCCTCTGCCAGCGGCTGCAGGTCCACCTGCCCCGCTCCATCTACCGCCTCCTGGCCCCAAGCAGGGACATACGGATGGTGCCTGAGGACATCAAGGTATCCGGGGAAGGGGAAGTTCAGGAGGCCAGTAGAGGATGGTGGGTGCTGGGAGGCTCGCAGAGAAGACTCCAGGGCAGCAAACGGGGAGACCTGGATTCTGATGACTCCGTGTGTGACCTTGCGTGGCTCAGGACCCCTCTCTGGCCTTCACTTGCCCTGTGTGTCAAGTGAGAGAAGTGAATAAAATTTCCTGGGGGCCCAGAGCCAGAATGAGGGTGAGAGTGGGTGGGGCCAGGCTGATTCTCTTCTCCCGTCACAATCCACAGCCCTGCTGTAACTGGGACCCAATTAAGGGGGAGTACGTGTTTCCTGCCAAGAAGAAGCTTCAGGAATATCGCGTCCTAATTACTACCCTCATCACTGCCAGCAGGTGGGGATGTGTGTCTCTTAGTCATGTGTGTAAGTGACGGGGTTGAAGGCCAGGGAGGGGCCCGCTTGGATGAGCACTCAGGTTTGCTAGTCAGGTTCCTGGGTATGACCGCTGCCTGGCCTGACACCTCCCAGGTTGGTCTCGGCCCAGTTTCCCATTGATCACTTCACACACATCTTCATCGATGAGGCTGGCCACTGCATGGAGCCCGAGAGTCTGGTGGCCATAGCAGGTGAGGGACTCAGGGTAGGTTGTGGGTGCACCCACCCCACACGTACATGGGGTCTGGGAGATCCCACCACTTAACTTTCTCCCCATGCTCTGTTGCCTCCCAGGGCTGCTGGAAGTCAAGGAGACGGACAATCCAGGAGGACAGCTGGTGCTCGCGGGAGACCCTCGGCAGCTGGGGCCTGTGCTGCGTTCCCCCCTGGCCCAGAAGCACGGGCTGGGGTACTCGATGCTGGAGCGGCTGCTCACCTACAACAACTTGTACAAGAAGGGGCCCAATGGTTTTAACCCCAAGTTCATAACCAAGCTTCTGCGCAACTACAGGTATTCTGCCCCCGCCCCCTGCCCCGTCCCACCTTCACACTCTCTGTAGCTCCAGCTGGAGCTGGCTCATCCCTATTGCTCAGAGGCTATGCGATGCAGGACTGTCAACCGGAGAGAGTCCAGAGGCTCCTCTCAGAGACCCCATCACCGCTTCCCCGTGGTGGTGTGACTTAGCACGCAACTTTGCTCTAGAGCAGTTTGCTTATCTGTATGTTAGGGATGGTCCGTGGTTCCCAGACACTGGGACGTGTCTGGTATGGGTCCCAGATACCGTTTCCAGGCAATCCAAAGAGAAATGAGAAAAATAGGGGCTCTGTGTGTGTGTGTGTGTTTTCATTAAGCTAATTGTTACTCAAATTAAAGAGCTACCCTTTTTTCCCCTCAATGAGTTTATACATCTGAAAAGCTCAGATGCGTTCCTAAGTCCTTCATTCTTTAGTTGAGTCCAGTAAGAATTCAGTAACTTGACTATCGTGTTAATACTTTTTGTGTCTTTGGATTCAGCACATTATCTTATCGAATAATGGTGGTAGTCGATGGTACTTGTTTTTATGCCGTCCTTTGTTGGCAAAATTGAAACTTAAGATCAAGTCCCTAATTTCTTGTTTTTTTCTTTGAAATTTGGCCGGTCTGTGAAATCAATGGACCGGATCCTCTCTGGAACCACATGGGGTTCTGTTTTCTTGGGCTTACAGTCCTAGGAGCAGACGTTGTAGGTGAATGAGCCTGGCATCCAGTGGCCAGAAGCGGGAAGACAATGCGTGTGGGCCCAGAGCCGGTAGGGCGGAGTCCCAGAGGGCAAGGCAGAAGTAATCCAGCCCCTGGTCTTGCTCTTCTTCCTCCTCCTGCCCCCCAGGTCTCACCCCAAAATCCTGGACATTCCCAACCGGCTCTATTACGAAGGGGAGCTGCAGGCCTGTGCCGACATCTTAGACCGAGAGCGCTTCTGCCACTGGGAGGATCTGCCTCGAAAGGTGAAAGGCTCCCACCCCTGAACCCCGCCTTCCCTCCTGTTGACGGTGCAGGGCAGGAGGAGGCTCTGAGTGGAAACCGTGGGCCTGTCCCTTGGTCACCTTGGCCTGGCATCTCACGCTGCCTGAAAGGGTTTGGGGGGTGAGAGGGAAGTGGGCAGGGAGGTCCAGCTGAGGGTTTCTCCCCACGGTCCAGGGCTTTCCCATCATCTTTCATGGCGTAATGGGCAAGGACGAGCGTGAGGGCAACAGCCCGTCCTTCTTCAACCCCGAAGAGGCTGCCACGGTGACCTCCTACCTGAAGCTGCTCCTGACCTCCTCCTCTAAGAAGGGCAGAGCCCGCCTGAGCCCCCGAAACGTGGGCGTCATCTCCCCGTACCGCAAGCAGGTTAGGTCCTCAGTGTGCCCATCAAGGGTGGGATGCCCAGTTGATACCTTATTCATAGCCAGACCACTAGGGGGAGGTTCCCAGAGCTCAGGCGTCTGCTGGCCCCTGGCCCCGTATCTCAAGCTCAAAGGTCAGCTGCCCCTCCCTCTTTGCATCCCAGCTCGCTGGGCTCCTGCCTGACTCCCTCCCACACTGGGGTAGCGGCATGAGCAAAAGGCACCTGTCCCCATCTTCCAGGTGGAAAAAATTCGATATTGCATCACCAAACTGGACAAGGAACTTCGGGGCCTGAATGACATCAAGGACTTGAAGGTGACGCTGACCAGTTTCACATTCGCTCCCTGCCTTCTGTGCCCCTCACTTCCCCGCTCCCAGGGGCTTCCTCAGGCTGCCGCCCTGGAGCTCCAGGCCAGCCCATGCCCCACTCCACCCTGGCCTGATTCTCCCCAAACCTCTCACTCCTGGACATCCCAGCTTGTGGCTCTTGGATGGGACAGGGAAGCCTGTGTGTTGAGCAAACACCCCACACCATTCCTATGATCAGGCTGGTTAGAGGCCTCTGCCCTAAGGATAAAGTCCGAACTCTGGCCTGCCTGACCTGCCATGTGATAGTGGGGAGGGGAGGGGGGCCTCCCTCCCCCGGGGTCAGTCAGTAGCTTGGCTCTCTGAAGTCTGACTTTCAGCACTGGCTGCAGATAAGAATCGCCTGGAGAGCTTTCAGTGCTGCCAGAGCCAGGTCCCCACCAGCCAATTAAGACAGCCATCTGGGGGCAGAGCCAGGGCATCCGTACGCTTCCCAGCTCCTCAGGTGACCGCGTGGGCACCCAGGGTTGAAAACCAATGCCTTTAAGAAGTAGAGGCCTCTCCCTTGGAAATTCTGCTTCAGGAGGTCTGGGTTGTATATTTTTAACAAGGACTTAATGTTTATCTGCAGGAAAGTTTGAGTTACCTACTGTGTTTGCTTCGCTTAGAACGCGCTCCAGCCCCCACCCCTTCCCCTGGATCCACCCTTCAGGTTTCAGCTTCCAGGGCATCCCCCTGTCCTCCTTCCTGTCCCCGTCAAGGACTCCCTCCTCTGTGACAGTCTCCCAGGGACTTCCCCACACCCACCTTGGATGGCAGTCTCCCCGAGGCAGGGCTCGTCCCTCGGGCGCCCCTGTCCGCCCCCCGGCCCCAGGCCCTGCCTCTCCCCCCGCTAGGTGGGCTCCGTAGAAGAATTCCAAGGCCAGGAGCGCAGCGTCGTCGTCATCTCCACCGTGCGCAGCAGCCAGAGCTTCGTGCAGCTGGATCTGGACTTCAACCTGGGTTTCCTGAAGAACCCCAAGGTCGGAGGGCTGGCAGGTGGCAGGAATTCTCTCTCCCCCTCAGGCCCTTTCCCTCCCGTGACGTCACCACTTCTTCTCGCAGAGGTTCAACGTGGCTGTGACCCGGGCCAAGGCTCTGCTCATCGTGGTGGGCAACCCGCTTCTCCTGGGCCACGACCCCGACTGGAAGACGTGAGCGTCCCCGCCCTGCGACGCTTCTCAGGGGTCCGCGGTCCCCGGCCTAGGGCGGGGAGGATCTTGAGCACCTCCTTGTGGCTTAGTTCATCCTCGGACCTGTCCATGTTCACGGTCCCATTTAAGTTACTGGACACTCTGAGGTTAAGCGACTCACCCCAAGACGGACAGTGTGGCAGGACTGAGGCTTAGCCCCCAGCCTCTGCTGGCACTCCCTCAGCAGGCCCGCGCAGCTGTGTGTGTGTGTGTGTGTGTGACTGACTGTGCTTGTCCCCCAGATTCCTGGATTTCTGTAAAGAAAACGGGGGGTATACTGGGTGCCCCTTCCCTGCCAAACTGGACCTGCAGCAAGGACAGAACTTACTCCAAGGTCTGAGTAAGCTCAGCTCCTCTACCTCAGGTACGGCTGGGCCAGGGTGGGCCAGGCCAGGGACAGTGCTGGGCGGGGCGGTAAGGAAGACAGCTCCCCTCCTCTCTTTCTAGGGCCCCGAAGTCGCAACTACCTCCCCCAGGAGCGGGGACGCGAAGGCGGCCTGTCCCTGCAAGTGGAGCCGGAGTGGAGGAACGAGCTCTGAAGAGACGGCAGCTGGCCTCGCGCACCCGTCAAGCCTTAAGTGCCCTCCCACCCACCCACCCACCCTGACCCAGAACCCGGCTGGGCTGCCCCAAGGGGCAGGAAGGCTGGGCGTTTACATCCCTTCCCCTGCTGGAAAGAAAGAAAAACAATGAAGACAAAACCTTGTTCGATTCCAAAGCCTCTTCTCTGCCCGGCCAGCTTCGGGAACTCTCAAGTAGGACCCTGTGCAGGGCCATGTCCCTTTCCCCTTAGAGAAACCCCACCCCCGCATCCAGGGAAGGACAGCCAGTGGGAGGTGGGGGGGAAGCCACCCACAGGCTTCTAAGTTTAGTCCCTGCTCCAGACCACTCCCCTCACCCGCCTCCGAGGCCCTGAGCCAGGCATGACTTCATCCTTCACTCCAAGACTCCACCCTCTGCCTGCCCAGCGTCCTGCCTTGCAAACGGGGCGCCAGTCGGGCCAGCAACTTGGAAATGAGAGATGGGACCCCAGGCTCACAGCCAAGACAGGGACCCGGACAGACAGGAAGCTGCTACACACATGTTGAAGCCTGTGGCCTTTATTCATGCCCCCCACGGAGTATAGCCAGAGACAGGGCCCCTGCCCAACGCAGAAACACCGGGGGCCTGGGACTCTGGGTTACACCCTCCAAGTCCCCTACCCCAGACCCGCTCCTGTGAGCCAGAAGTGTTTAAAGTGCTGGTGTGGGATGAGCCCCTGGACCCAGGTGGCAGCAGAACTCTGAACTCTTGTCCCGGGAGGGCAGGGCATAGCCCTAGGTTCCCAGAGTGCTGGGAGGGAGGGGGGAGGGAGGGTTTGTCGCCACCACCGCGGGGTCTGGGTCTGCAAAACTCAATGCAGTCGTGGGCTGGAGGAAGCTGAGGATGGAGCCTTCAGCATGGAGCCCTAAGAGGGTGGGGCTGGGGGGGGTCCTACACCCCACGAAGGGAGGGGTGATGGGGAATGAGGGGAGCGCTGGGTCTCAAAGAATGGGGCAGCCCCTCCGGCGCTTATTCTTGCGGACCTGGAGGCCGGCCCGAGTGGCCATCTCAAATACCTCCCGCACCCCGTCCTTGGTCTTGGCCGAGCACTCGAGGTAGCCAAAGGCACTGATGCGGTTCGCCATGTCCCGGCCTTCCTCAGACCGAACGGGCTCCTGGGAAGACATGAGCGGTCAAAGGAAGCTGGTGCTAGTGCATCTCTCACTGTCACACCCATAAGTATGGCGACTAGAACCAACATCTCCAGCCCCGACCCCACAAAGCACCCAAGCTCTAGCCACGCTGAGCAGCCTAGGGGCTAGCGACCCAAGGCTCAGGTTTACATTCAAATTCTCTCCATCAGCTCCATACCCCACAGTACGCCCTGCTCTTGCCTGAATGAGGATCCAGCACCCCTTAAATGACCTCCCTGCTTCCATTTCCACATTTCCTGTGACTGTCAATGATTTCTGTGTCATGAAGGTCTGACATCTGTCTGTCCCCAGCCTACCCTCATAGGGTAGTCCATGTTCTTTATCGCGGCAACTTTCTCTAAAAAACTAGCCCTCTGGCTAGGAAACCACTTACTACGTCCCCAGATAAGCCAGCTCCCTCACCCTGGGCCTTTCTTCCAGCCACATAATGCTCATCCTCCTGCATCCACATCAGCCCACAACTCCCCAGGGGTACTCTGAGGGTATGACTTGCACGCCCCAAGCAAAACATCTGTTATAAGAAACTCTGAGGACAGGGATTTTCCTGTGCATCTTCATAGCCCCAACCCTAACACAAGTCAAATAAGTTAAAATGCCAAGTGGCCTTAGGCAAGTCATTTCATTCTCCAACAGCTACATCACATATTGAGTCGGACACTAGGACCCCTTCTGGTTCTCCACCAGGGTGTAGACGTGAGGGGGTAGGGCATGTGCACCCCGATCACCTCTAACAGAGCAGCCCCTGGAGAGAAGGCTCCCTTCTCTCCCAGCCTGGCGGCCCCACCCACCTGCTTCATCTTGGCCAGCTCTCTCCTGGTGTGCTCGTCTTGCCTCAGGTCCTTCTTATTCCCCACGAGGATGATGGGCACGTTGGGACAGAAGTGCTTCACCTCTGGGGTCCACTTCTCCGGAATGTTTTCTGCACAGATATGTCCCAATGGGTGTCGGTGCCTCCATTTAGCTAGAAAGTTCCGCCGGGGACCCCTGGCCTCCCCACAGTAGTCTTAGAGACTATTGGGCAAGATAGTCCCTTCCACAGCTCAAAACCCCTCCCCTTCCCCTAACCCCTCCCACGGGCCAGAGTTCCCAGTGAAGGAGGCCGATGCCCCATGCCCCCCTCTCCACAGCCTCAGCTCTGAAGATGGCTGCAATGAGCCAAGGCAAGAGCTACCTCGGGTTGGTTGATTCCAAGGGGTCCTCAGTCCTCTCCCTCCAACATCCTCACCCCCACCCAGCTCACCCAGGCTGTCGGGGCTGTCAATGGAGAAGCACATGAGGATGACATCAGTGTCCGGATAGGAGAGAGGCCGCAGGCGGTCGTAGTCTTCCTGCCCTGCCGTGTCCCACAGGGCCAGCTCCACCTGACACACAGGGCCGGTGAGTGGCTGGCCTGAGGGCCCCGTCACATACTCCCCCCATCCTGCCACCCAGAGGTCCTCTCTGAAGCCACTAGTCCTTTAGGCTCACAACATCAGTTGAGCACCTGATGTGAGTTCTTTAAAATCCTGAGATGTTACTGCTTGACCTTGGCCGTGTGAGTGTCCCTATTTTGTGTAATCCTCAAAAACCCTTCGAAGGAGGCCTTACATTATCCCTGTTTCGTAGTTGGGGCAACTTAAACTCAGAGGCAAAAGGACTGGGCCCGGGTTTCAGAGCCAGATGCAGATGTATCTAGAATGTTCTAAGCCGGCCGTTCACTTCCTGACTTCTACTGGTTCCGGCAGGGAGAATGGAGCAAGGATGTGTGTGGGTGGCGAGGAAGGAAATCCCGGGTTCGCAGTGTTGGGGCGGGGCTCCGGGTGGGATGGGAAGGGGCTCTGCTGTCACCTGCTTGCCGTCCACCTCTATGTCCGCGATGTAGTTTTCGAAGACAGTAGGGACGTAGACCTCTGGGAACTGGTCCTTGCTGAAGACGATGAGGAGGCAGGTCTTCCCACAGGCCCCATCCCCCACGATCACCAGCTTCTTTCGGATCGCGGCCATGGCTAGGGCTGGCAGTGGAGAGGAGATCGGATTTTGAAAACAGCCAGTAAACCCAGGAACACTTCTCTCGGACCCCCTGGAAACTGAGGCATCCAGCAGAGGGAGGGGCTGGCTCAGGCATGTTCTTACCAAGAACCAACTGTTTAAGCAACTGAGCTTGAAATTCCCTATCTCGCTGTCAGGGACAGGTATCCCCCAATGGGTCAGAATACAGAAATGGGGCAGGGACACGAGGACCACTCACTCGAGTCAGACATGAGTTCTGATCTGATCTACTCGCCAGCTGTGGGACCCTGTCACCTACAGGGGCGCTCAGGGACACATCCAGAAGAGCTAGCCTTTATCTGCGATCCATATCACGGTTTCAAGTCAGACTTCATTTGTTACCAGGGTTTTGATACTTTTAAAGTTTAATAATTGCTAAAGTCCAATCTAGAACACGCTGTCCCTCCGCGCAAGTCATGCCTGGCCTGTCACAGACGAGGAATCCCTCTCCGAGACCACGGGTCTGCAGAACAAGCTGCAGGTGATGGGTGGCTAAGGAAAATTGCTGGGCATTTTGACAGATCGTCTCCCTTGGTCCCCAGAGGCCTGGAAGAAAGATGGAGAGCTTCCCATTTTGACAAACTAGAAAAGTGGGGCTGAGACAAGTGTTCAGCAGAGTCGTGCCAGGGACGACACTCAAGCAGGCTTGTGTGACTAGACCTAGAGTCCATGCCCTTCTCTACATCTCGCCCCAGAGGTGGGAGAGAAGAGAGAGAGGGAAACCCGGACAGAGGGCGGTGGCAGCAGCCGGTCGGCTTCCCTGGCCCACCCCATCCCGGTTCCCAAAGCCCCGAGTCACACAAAGGAGGCTCAGTCCCTACAGTCCCCACAGCCCACATTCGGGCAGCCTGCCTTCGGCCCCCCTTCCTCCTGGGCCTGGCAGCAACACTGGGTCACTCAGCCTCAGGCAAGGGACAATGACCACACTGTAGGGAGCCACACATCCACCACAGCAGAGCGACTGAGAATAATCCACTAGGGAGTCACCGCCACCCACTCCCTGGAACAGCCCCTTCCTCCTCTCTGTCCGGCTCATCCAAGGCCCTGTCCACTCCTCCCAGTGACTCAGGGCAAGGAGTCAGCTTCCTGGGGTTTTCATGTCCCCCCACCCCATCACACACGAGTAAGCATCTGCACAGTTCATCACACCTTCCCAGCTTCCCTACGGAGCTGAGCCTCACTTCCTCCCTCGCTGGGGAGAGCGGCTGACCTCCAGGCCGCTGAGGTTCCCAGGCTGTGGGTCTGAAGGAAGAGAGGGCGGGCTCTGAGGCTGTTGGGTGGAGCCCCAAAAAGGAGACAAATGAGGGCCAGTTCCAGCACCAACCAGGCAGGGAGTAGTTAAGAAAGAAGGAGATGGTAACCTGATCTCTGCCCCAAACCTGGCTTTTTCTTGTCCCACATCCTGTCAAACTGGGTCGAATTCCTTTACTCCCCACATAGCACAGCCACCTCACACCCCTGTCTTGGCCTGCCCCTCAGGAAGCGAATATTCCAGCCCCAGTCTAGTATTCTTCAACAGTGGGGTCCTGAGTGGCCTCCCTTCCCAACACACAAACTCACACACGCATGCACACACACACAATCTGGGATGAGGGGAAGTGGATATGAGTCAGAGGGAATTCACAGGCATTGAGAGTACATGGCCACTCTCCCCACCTCAAAAGGGGCTCTCCCTGACACCTTAAAAGACAGGCAAGAAGGGATTCACCGTGCCAGCAGATCCCCTCTAAAAATAGAAACCATCCTTCAAAAACGGGGTTCCCTTTTTCTACCCAGGTAACCAACTCCCCCCACCCACTCCTACTAGTTCCATTGGTCCAGAGTTGTGAAAACAGGATGGGATAGCCCCCACCTGGGATGGGCAGTGTTCATGGAGGGCAACCACCAGTTGCTTAGGCGTGAGCATGGCACTGCCCTCCCCCAGCAGGGCAGTTTAGCCGGCACCAGATGGTGGGAGGCAGAGGCCTGAATAAAGGACAAGGGCCTGCATTAGGTGACCTGGAGCCCCCAGCTCAATTAGAAGCCTTTCACGTCAAGCTCTGGTTGGGCCAGAAGAGCAGCTGGTCCAAACCAGGGCACTTAGGCCCAAGGCCGAGATGGCAAGGACCACAGACAGCTGAGGGAAGCAGCCTCCAAAGAAATGCCCTACGGACCCTAAGAGGGGGGGCAACCAAACCCCCCACAGTGCCTGGAATGGAGCTGAAGCTCCTGGTGCCCTCCCTGAGCAGAGACAGACATCGACTGTCTCCTCTGTCACCCTCTAGATGTCCCGATGACCCAGGGGCCCACTGTTCCCTGCCGACCACCCTACAGTCTCCGGAAGGAATCCCATAACCACCTTCTCAACTTTAAGACCAGAGCGAGGGCAGGCCTCAGCCTCAGGTCTCCCAGCCCAAAGGATAATCTGGCGCCAGGATGGGGAGTGTGCGGGAGAGGGCTGGAAGGGAGAGCCTTACACACTTGCACACTTACACACACACGCACGCACACGAGCTGGATCCTTCCTGATCTCCCCTGCCTCCCACCCGAGGCAGGCTCCAGGAACCGTCCAGGGCGGCGTCCAGACGCGGCCGAGCAGTGGCAGCCCCGCTAGTCGCACCCGCCCCTCTTCCCGCCCTGCCCCCGGCCGGGCCTGGGGGAAATCCCACCTCCCACCCCCCGGCCCCGGCCCGGCCCCGGCCTCGGCCCGGCCCCACGCCCCATCCCGGGTCCACAGCGGGCCTCCCGGCCTGGGAGCCGCCGGGTCTGGGCTGGGACCACCTCGCGGGGGGACTCGAGCTGCCCCCTGGCCCGGCGGGGCCGGCTCCAGAGAGCCGGGAGGGGGACGGACACCGGGAGGCGAGAGGCCCCGCGGGGCAGCCCCCGGGAGCCGTCGCTGCAGCCCCGGGAGGGGCCGAGCCGGCCGGACCCCGCACAGCCCAGACGTCGCGTCCCGGAGGAGGGACGGCGGCCGGCGCCCCGAGCCCCAGCCGAGCGGAGAGGGGGAGCGTGCTCCCCCGCGGACGACCTCCCGGGGCGCCCCGCCACCCCCAGCCCCGGCCCGGCGTACCTTCCGCTGCGCCGCCGTCAGCCGCACGGCCGGTGCCGGAGGCAGGGACTGACCCGCGGGCTCCGCCCCGCACTGCTCCGGGGCCGCTGCGGGGGGCGGGGCGGGCCGGCGGGCAGGGGAGGGGCGGGCCCGGGTTCCGCCCGCCCTCCGCCGGGCCGGACACCCCCGGGGATCCCCCCGCCAGCCGCCGGAGTCCTGGGTGCCCCGCCCCCGGGCTCTGTGGACTGGAGAGCAGTGGGCAGCGGGGCGCAGCGGGAACCCCGAGGACTCGCCCTCTGCCCCGCCTCCCGGCCCCTGGAGGCGGACGGCGCCGGGAAAGTTGAGAAGAGCTCCGGGTGGGGTCAGCGAAGGGCCGCTGCTGCCCTCCGGTGGTCACCCAGCCACCTGTGACTACACCACCTGGGACCTCCAGGGAGGCAGGACTGGGAAAGGGCGGCCTCCTGGACGCACGAGGAGGGGGCTGCGAGGGAGCCCCATCCTCTACTCCTGAAGCGTTCGCGGAATGAGTCGGGTCCAACACCACCCCCAGCCTTGAGAACTTGCCAGAACCTTTGAGACCCGGGCCACCGTTCCACTTCGGTGTCCTTCCT
The DNA here is from genome assembly GCA_004027375.1 of Macroglossus sobrinus. Taxonomy (NCBI): domain Eukaryota; kingdom Metazoa; phylum Chordata; class Mammalia; order Chiroptera; family Pteropodidae; genus Macroglossus; species Macroglossus sobrinus. The sequence continues at coordinate 227,588 of PVKZ01002376.1, forward strand.
TCTCCCGACCTGGAATTTCCGTGAGTCCAGTTCCTACCTACGCTTCAAAGGGCGCGGGTAGAAATCCAGATCCGCAGCTGAGCGTTCAGTTCCCACCGGAATAGTATTTTCTGTGCCGACAGGGACATTTTAGCCGGGTCTGACTTGACACATTGGGTATTTACCTACACGTGTGTCCACCCCTGTCAGATGGCCGGAGGATTACATACTTAACATTTCATTAGCTTGTGTTTGGTACACTACATAGCTCTGCACTTTTACTACTCATCGCAGATTTTTTGAGCTAAGTATACCCATTCTCTTTTGCCTGTAAGAAAACTGCCTCAGAGAAGTGGTTTGCCTCAATTTTTGCGATATGTATGTGACGTAACAAGACTTCAGGCACTGGGGCCTGTCTGGCTCCAAAGCTGGCTCCCTGCTGGTCCCTATGCTCCTCCAGCCTGTCCCTTCCTGCAGCCTGGCACAGTGGGTGGCACATAATAGGTGTTCAACAAATGAAGATCTGAAGTGCACTTGATAAATGAGCAAACCGAGACCCAGAGCGCCTTGGTCCCCAGGCCTCTCAACCTGCTCAATCAACGTTTACTGAGTGTGAACCGAGAGCTGTGTGCTCAGTTCAGATCAATTTCTGCCAAAGTACATAGGCTAAATTCAGAAAAAGACAACTTAAAGCTAGCTAACAGTTATCGAACCCTGATTGCACGGGCCTGGCTCTAGCTGTGTGAACTTTTAGTCCTTACAACCACCTGGAGATAAGGTAGTACCGTTATCTCCATTCTACGGAGGAGCAGCTTGAGGCTCAGAGAGGCCACAGAGCTAGTGTCGGTTCTGGCACCAGAACCCGAACAGCAGGACTCTAGAACCCCCGCTCGTAGCTGCTACTCATACCAGCTCCTAACACAAGTCAGAACACGGGAGGCCGTCTTCTCGGTGGAGGCATGCGTGGAGGCGAGACTGCTCTGGTGTTCTCTTCACCACAACCCAGAGAGCTTTTTGTTGCCTTTCGGTTTCGTGGGCACCAGGCCCAGCTGAATCCAAGGCCCGGCTGGTCCCAGGTCTGGCTGTGATCCAAGGCCCGCAGCTAGGAGTAGGACCCCGTATTTAGAATGTTACATTAGTGTTGTAGGGCGCGTGCACCTAAAATATGTAAACATACTTCAATTTATTGTATCACGCATGTCTGGCTGAAGGCCACTATTGTACGCTGCTGTGTGTGGAGCCATGTGGTCCCCTGGAGAGCAGATACCACAATACCACACCACCCCGTAGACTGCACTTCCGAACAGAACTACGCTCCACACAATAAAGTTGGTGCCTGCCATTTCATTCTCATGGTGTCTCTTGTTCATTCTTCCAGCTGGGCATCTCACCATCAAACCTTCCCTTCTGGATCAGCTTGGTGCTGACACTTGGCATAGTCGGTGGAATCAGCTTGCCGGTGACAGGTTTCTAGTCAAATATACACATTTTTACCCATCTGGTTTATTTGCCAAAAGCTATAATTTTGGATCTGGCACCCCTTCTTCAGTTAAACTGCCCATGAAGAGGTCAAGAAAGCTTCAGACTTTAGGTTGGGAGAGGGGTAAGTGTGGGATACCCAGCTTTGAAGGACAAGTGAAGTGTTCAAGGTGATGTGTAGGTTTTAAATGGGTTGGAGCTACTAAAGGCCTAGAGAGTCACAAAAACCCCAGGAGGGTAGTGGCAGTGGTGATAGATGGGGCTGAAGGAGGAAAGGGTGGCCAAAGCATGAAAACTCTTATGCCACACTAGAGAGCGGAGTGTTGATTTTGGTCGAGGTACAGTAAGAAGCCACGGAAATGTTCTCTCAGGGGAAAAACCAACTCAGATTCACAGTGCAGAAGGGTCACTCTGTCCTGCCCACAGTGTATTGCGGGAAAAAGGGGCATGGCCTGGAGGCAGCGTTAGGAGATGAGTTAGGAGGCTAACGCAGTAAAGAATTAAGGTACTAAGGTATTGGACGGTAAGGGTGGAGATAAGTGGACAAACATAAAGAATGGTTTTATATAATCGACAGTACTTAGTGGTTGATTAGTTTGATGAGGAAGATGCAGAAGCCAAAGGTGACCAGCTCCAAGGTTTCTACCTTGAGCGGCTGAGCTGGCGCCCACTGAGGATGAACCAGAGGCACATGTTGGCCCAGGAAACGATGAGTTCAGTCTGAGGTATGTTCCGCTGAAGTGCCTAGGAGATGTTCAGGGGAGGACGGGGATGTTAGGGTCTAAAGCTCAGGAGAGGTCTGGGCTGGAAATGCTGACTGAGACGACACCAGCAGATGATGGGAGCCACGGAACGGATGAGAGTGTGTGGCGGGGGGATGAGCGGAGGGTGGACGACCGAACCCAGGAGCACCACGACCTTCAGATCGTCCTGGTGCACTTGCCACCACCCCAAAGAGCTTTTTGTTGCCTTTCAGTTTCTAGTCAAAGTAGATAAACACACACTTTTTCGTCTATCTGGTTTATTTGCCAATAGCTGTAATTTTGGGTCTGATACGCCTTCTTCAGTTAAACTGCCACAAAAGGAAGTCAGGAAGACCACCTCAGACTCTGGGTTGGGAGAGGGTAAGTGTGAAGAGGTGGGGATAGCAGGGATGGGGCAGGGCTGAGCCTCTCAGGAGTAACTGCCTGGCCCTCCCAGGGGGATGATGAAGACTGAGATGTCATCCCCGGAACCCAGCTTGTTGTTGGGGAGACGCCAGCCACGGTCCCGGGGGGTGCCCCGGGCCCCCAGGACCAGAGCTTGGGCCAGAGCTGTGTACCTGCCAGGAGCACATGGGCACCAACATGTACATGGGAAGATGCATCCACGGGGCCCTCGCTGCTTCCCTTTGCCCCTTCCTTCCCCACTGTCATCCCTCACCGCCATCCAACCCCTACCTGCTGGGGTCATTGGGCTCATAGGCTGACAGCACCCTGTCCACAGTGGCGGCTACCTCACAGTCACTGGTGACATCCCAGAGCCCATCTGTCCCCAGGACGAGCACGTCATCTGGACAGTGCTCGTACTGTGTCAGGTCATACACTTGCACCTGGTGGGGAAAAGGGCGGAGAAGGAGGGAGCTTGGGGATAAAGAGACCTGGGGCAAAAGCCAGCCCGACACCCCCAGAGGGAAGGTATGGTTAAGAAAGTCCCCACATGGCTCACCTCGGGGAAGCAGGAGAGGAAGGGCTTGATGGGCAGGGTGGAACTGCAGACTTTGAGGTTGTGGTCTCCCAAGCCCCGGGTCACCCCAATGGTGGCCATCACTCGAGCCTAGAGGCAATGAGGCAGGGGTGCTGCCATAGCCCTCTCCCCACCTCTCCGAAAGCATGGCCCATCCCGCCCCTGCCCTCAGGTAGCACCGCCACCTCCCTAGACAGCTTGCGGTGGGTCCTCCTGCCCTCTCCCACCTCTACCGTGGAGTTACCTTTTTGCCCTCCCCACAGACCAGAGGAAACCTGAGATCCTCCAGCTCGATCTTTTTGTAGGCCCTGGGGAGGGGGGAGTAGAGGAGGCATCACCCAGGCATCAAAGGCCTTCTCCCCTAGGAGCCACGCACCTCACACAAAACCCTAAGAGGGGCCATATCCTCCCAGCTCCCAGCCTGGCCCAGCCTCCAGCTTCCGCCTTGTTGCTGGTGAGGGACTGGTCGTGTCACCATGGGAATGGGCCCAGCTCTGAGGGAAGTGTTACCAGCCGGTCATGTTCTGGTCCCGATACAGCATCCTCTGACCCAGTTCCTTGGACTGAACTCTGCGGGGGAACTCGAGGTGTGTGAATTCACCGCCCAGCAGCTCCGGTTTCAGAAAGCCCTGGGGTTGGGAGTGGCCAGAGGGCATTAGGCTCATAGCACACCCTAGTGTATAAATGATCTTAATTACAGCATTCCTTTAAATGACGTTTACAAGGTATTGTGCACTGTCTAATATCAACATATATGAACTCATTTACCGCTCACAGCAATCCTAAAGGCAGGAACTACTGATGCAGGTTAGGAGAACTGTCCAAAGTCACAATTAGCAATGTACTTGAACCAGGACTCCATCCCAGGCAGTCCAGCTCCAGAGCCAGTGCTTAAAGCTCTCAAACACATTGCCTCTCAGGGGCCTTTGCTGTCCCCTCCACACCTCTGCCTCCACTTCCTTCTCAGCTGGGGCCATGGTGGGAGCACCGGAACAGCCCACGCTCCTTCCCGCTGCTTCCTCCACCAACCAGCTCAGCCCAGCACTCCTGCCAGTAAGGCGCTGTCAGTGGAGTGGGGGTGGGGCAGTCCTTGGGACATAGGGTACAGACAGGCACAAGGCTCAACAAAGAACGGGAGTGGGAGTTTTGTCCCACTTACGAGCAGCTGAAGACGCTGGCGCTCAGTCTCTGGGGTGAATTCCCGAGACATGGGAATGATTTCACCATTCCGGACAATGATGGCTCTGCCCGGGGAAGGAAAAAGTTTGAGCTTGGCTCTCCTCGGCCCCCTCGTGGAGAATCCCAGAAAGACCAGGCCTTCCCCATACTGGCCTTTAAAAGGATCCCGCACCCAGACCCTCAGCTTTCCTCCACTCATGGCTATTTCAGGCCCTTTCTTATGTCCGCAATCCCTCCTGATCCCCTCCAGTCTTTAATTTGTAAAATCCAACACCTCATTCTTTTCTGTACCCCTGTCCCAGAGTGTGACCCCCTGTAGCCACTTTCAAAGCCCTCCGCCCTCCCCGCATACCTGCTGTCACCTGCATTGGCCACATAGATCTTGCCTAGCAGGTAGAGCACAACCAGTGCACAGCAGCCCCCCTCCACTTGGTGGCCACGCCGCTCCCGGGCCATCTGCTCATCCTGCCACATGCGGAAAGGTAGAAGAGGGTGGATGAAGAAAAGTCTCCAGGCATACAGCCATCCCCCTCCCTCTGCAAAAGTAAACTGGTCCAGCCAAGCCACACTGGAAGGGAGGAGGGAAGATATGGGTGTAACTCCCTCTTCTCCCTCCCTTCTGAACCAAGCTCTGCTCGGGCTTTCAAAGGTATTGGGGGTTCTCAGGCCACCCGAACCTCACACAGAAGTGACCAGGGTATCTGCCTAGCAGGCCCTTGGCCCGGACCACCCACTCACCATGAGCTGGAAGGCATTCTCAATGGCCCCCACTACCAGGCTCTCATGGGTCACTTCCTTCTGTGAAGACCAGCAAGACTGAGGACCCACCAAGTGAGAGGAGTCTGAGGAAGCTGGGGCCCCTGGCGTGGATGGCAGGCAGAGGGGAGGTGGGGAGGGGTCCTGGAGTATCTCCACTAGGTCCTTCAGCTGCTCCCGGATGTGGCGATGCAGGAGCCTCGAGGCCATTTCGGCAGCTCCACCCCCTGCATGCCCATCAAACAGGCC